>JARFIW010000356.1:0-222500 GCA_036346225.1 Platerodrilus igneus | reverse complement strand
CCGGAACGCGACTTTTAATATAGACAACGACCATACCACGTTAAAAAGCACCAATCAATCAATCAACAAGATTTATTCAGAATATCTAAATCAGCGAAAAAAGTACATAATCCAATTACAATATCTAAATATACTATAACAGACTAAATTATGCACAATTATTTAGGGTTGCCATTAGACGAAGATTCCTGCAGCAGAAGCGGCTTACTCTTCAGTTGGATTGGTTCACTAAGACAGGAACCAACAGAAGTTGGGATCTAGGTGTGTTCCAAAAAACATAAGCGGATCCAGTCACGCGAGTCCGCAGTTATTGAAGGTTGTCTCATAAACAGTGTCTGTGCGGTTACTTTGTTCTGTCCGAACGTCCATGCGGTGCTAATTTTTAATCTGCTAACTGAGGAAAAAATAAAACAAAAACCTTATCTTTTGAGGTGACTAAAATATTAGGTAACAAAACCTAGATATGTGTGTGTATCGAAAATTGGTAATTTTTGGTATGCATATTTGCGTTTATAGTTTTGAGGCAAATTCCAGTGTCTGTATTTTGTTATGTCTAACATTAACATGTTTCGTTTTTGTCTACGTGTCTGTATGTAGAAGTTTTGTGAGGTCTTTTGAACATGTTCTAGTATTGTTTCCATGTTTGCTGTCCTATCGAGATCCTTAATCTTAGCGTAACGTCCTTCGTTTAGTATTAGTCTAAGGCATTTGTTCTGAAACCTTTGTAGTTTTTGAATGTGCGTTTTTGCTGCTCCGCACCATACAGGGGCAGCGTATGTGATTGTCGGTCTTATAATTGCAGTATACAAGAGTTTTTTATTTGCCAAGTTCATTATGCTATTTTTGGCTAACAAAACGTATATTGCTTTAAGTAACACTATGGCTTTAGTAATTGAATTTTGAATATGAAACTGGAAGGTAAGTTTTTTATCCAAGTGAACTCCTAGATACTTGACAGTATCTTTTGGTGTAAATTGTTCACCAAACAGAACCGCCTGACGATCTAATTGATATTTTTTATATCTACGATGGAACACAATAGTTTCTGTTGTCAAGGAATTAACAGAGATTTTCCATTTGTTGCAATATTTCTTAATAAGTTTGATATGATTTTCAACTTTTTCTAATGCTTGCTGTGGACTAGAAGAACTAGAATAAATTGCAGTGTCATCTGCATAAAGCGCAAGGTTAGTATCATGTACGGTTGGCATGTCGTTCATGTAAATGCAGTACAGGGTTGGTCCCAGAACCGATCCCTGAGATACTCCTGCGTTTACTTTAATTTCTTTCGAAAGTGTTCCACCTACTGCTACCTTATAGTTACGTTTACTTAAATAATTATGAATAATATTTACAAGATAATTTGGAAACTTATATTTAATTAATTTATGGATGTCCTTTAACCCACACCTTATCAAAAGTTTTTTCAAAATCTAAAAGAGCCATGTAAGTAATTTTGTGCTCGTTATACCCGTTAATTATATCACTAACAATTCTGGCTGCTTGCCCTGTCGTACTATACCCTTTTCTGAAACCAAATTAGGCGTTTCTAAGGATATTGTTTTTGGCCATGTGATCGGTGATGTATATATTTATTTATTTATTTTATTTACTTAACGGGAAACCCCTTTTTACCAACACTTACAAATATTTACAACAGCATGTTATAGTAAAAAACAACACAAAACAAACAACAAAAAGCATAAAAGCACATTCTAAAACATAAACAATTAATCTAAATGAACATTGATACAATTTCTTGCTAACAACATTTTCCGCAAAATACTACGGAAATTATTGATCGAAGGGCAGAACCAATCAAGTTGAGGAAACTTATCTGAATAAACTGCACATTGGTTAAGATATGAATGGTAACCATAATTTGTGGTATGAATATAACGATGTACAAATGCAGTTGGAGTACCTCTGGTGACTCTATTGGGAACGTTGAAGTGTACTTGATGTAGAATTTCAGGACAGCAACTCAGATAGTTTATAATTTTAAATAGAAAGCACAAGTCCAGAAAAAGATGTCTCTGTTGTATACTTAGGAGTTGGAGTTCATTCATCAAGTTGACAGTAGAGTAAGATGAACCGTACATGTTCCATTTGTAAGCAACGTACCGTAGAAATTTCTTTTGGACTTTTTCTATTTTATTAATATGAGTTTTATAATAAGGTGACCAGATAACAGACCCATATTCCAAGATACTCTGAACTAAGGATAAATACAGCAATTTAATGGTTTCATAGGAAAAGTTTCTAGAGTTTCTTTGTATAAAACCTAGCATCTGCAAGACTTTGGTTTGAACATAGGCAATATGTGAAATATATGAGAGCTTGGAGTCAATTACAACCCCAAGATCTTTGATTTTTACAACACGTTGTAGAATAACATTTTCTATAAAGTAATCCATATAATCTGTATTAGTCGCACGAGAGTAAGTGATCACATAACATTTATTAGTATTAAGAAAAAGTCTATTTAATTCACACCACACAACCAGCGAATCAAGATCAGCTTGAATTAATAGGTGATCACTTGCGTAAAAAATGGATTTGTACAGCTTTAAATCATCAGCATATAACAGGAAGGAGCAGTATTTGAAGCAGCTGACAATGTCATTAATAATAAGAAGAAATACTAGGGGCCCAAGGTGTGAACCTTACGGTACCCCCGAATGCACAGTAAATTTGAATGATACAAATTGTTTGTGTTTAACTGCCTGAACTCTGCCATAAAGATATGATGAAAGCCAGTTGTAGATGTTTCCCGTATCCCGACACGGTCCGCTTGAAAAATGTTAGGCGAGCATTTTTCACAAAAATACACCCTCGTTCGGATGAGAGGTAAAATGGAGGTCCCGTGTGTGAGTGTTGTCACGCACGTTAAAGATCCCTACCTTGCTTGGAACAGCAAGGGTTCGGCAAAATTCCAAATTTTCCAGGTAAAAAACTCGCCTCCTGGCCAATGTAGTACCTTCGGGTGGAGCATTGGAAAATCACATGTAATGTAGATGTTTCCTCCAAAACCAATCTTGTCTAATTTCTGCATCAGAAGATTTAAGTTCACTCGATCAAAGGCTTTACAGAAATCCGTGTAAATAACCTCAACTTCTAGACCATTCTCTAAAGATTGTATAATTGAATTAGTGAATACTAGTAAATTTGTTGTGGTGGACTACGGTTACAACTTATTATTTCTTTACAATTCCAGTATAGAAATTTTGAAATCAAGAAATCTAAGTTTTGGAATAGCAGATTCAGTACATATACCTCTATAATTAGATACATCCTCTTTGTCTCAGGCTTTAAATATAGGATTTATATGACTGAGTTTCCATTCTGAAGGGAATTTGCCAAGAGACAAAGAAAGGTTACATAAATCTGTTAATGGTGAACAGAGGCCATAAATGCATTTCCTTAATAAGATGGAAGGAATACCATCTGGACCAGGTAACTTGCAATTTTTTATATTGCATATAGCTTTAAAAAAGTCACTTACTAAATTGTAAATTCTGTAAATTTAGTGATTGGACGACAGTTGTGTCAGGTGGAACTATGTCTTCTAAATAATAAACTTGTGAAAAGTATTCAGCAAATAAGTTCACTATACTCAAACCATCAGTGCCTTTGGTATTATTAAATTTCATTTGTTCAGGAATTCGGTTTGTATTTTTCAGATTGTTAATATGTGTCCAGAAGTTTCGAGGATTTGTTTGTATACTATGTTCTGTACATAGTATGTACTTCGAATAAAGCCAAGCACTGAGACGTTTGGCTAGGCTACGATATCACTAACAATTCTGGCTGCTTGCCCTGTCGTACTATGCCCTTTTCTGAAACCAAATTGGGCGTTTCTAAGGATATTATTTTTGGCCATGTGATCAATGATATGTGCGTTGATGATCTTTTCGACGATTTTACTGAGTGTCGGTAGCAAACTCACCGGCCTATAGCTTGATGCCAATTTATGGTCCTTTCCTGGTTTAGGAATTGGTGTCACTATGGCAGTTTTCCAATATACAGGAAAATACGCACAGAATAAAATGGCGTTTATTATGTGGTGTAATTGTACAACGGCTTTTTTTGTTAAATTTTTAAGGAGGATGTTAGTGATATTATCCTTACCTAGGGCTTTGTTAGTTTGTAACTTATTTAAAAAAATTTTAATTTCGGAAGGCGTTGTGCGGTGAATTACGTTGTAATTTAGTGAATTCTGAATATTTTTTAACTCTCTGCTTATTCGGGATTCGATCTGATTATGGGAAAAGCTATTGGGAATAGTTTTATGATTATTTTTAAAAATTTCTGCTAACATGTTAACTTTAACCAGATTGGTTTCTGCATTTAGGATACTATGTTGTAAAGTTGGCATTGAGCGATTTTTGTTTTTAAGATACTTCGCCATTCTCCACAAAGAATTGTCATTGGCATTAAGACTTTTTAACTTTACCTTCCAGTCATTATTTCTGTAAACCCAGATTTTTCTACGTACCATTTTGGTCAAGATATCGAGTTCCATTTTGTCTTCGTCCGAACGTGTTCTTTGCCATCTTTTGCACGCTAGATTCTTAGATTTTATTATCTCGACAATTTCAGTTGGCAGCAATTTTAACCCCTCTTTTAAATGAACTATTTTTACGGATTTGGATATTGTGGTTTCTATTGCTCCAACAAGTTTGTTTATTTCGTTATTAATGTCACTTGCATTTTTAATGTTGTTATTGATCTTAATGTTTTGATCTAACACTCTACAGTATTGTGTCCAGTTTGCGTTTTTGTAGTCGTATATAGGTGCTTTCTTGATAGTGCGTATGTTTTGTAAAGTGAATATAATAGGATTGTGGTCCGAGCTTAGCTCAGCAGGAGAAGAAAGGTTTTGTATATTTTTTACGTTCGCTTCAACTATTATGTCTATTGTAGTCGGGGTCATGTGATTAGTAGGGAAGTGCGTCTTCGTATTCGCAAAATGTACTGTGCTGTTGTTATTGTGTGTGAAATTAAAAAGGGTATTTCCGTTCTTATTGTTCTGGTGGCAGTTCCAAGTCACGTGTTTAGCGTTTAAATCGCCTATAATGAGGGTTTTATGCCCGAGACTTTGTAATATTTTTAAATCGCTTATACTAAAATTGTTCGATGGACTATTGTATACTGCAATTACGTGTGTGTCATCGGAAAGTTTAATAATTGTGTGATCAATTGAACAGTCGGAATTTGCCTTAATTTGAGTAAACTGGATATTATTTCTGACTAATACTAAAATTCCGCCAGCATGAGTGATTTTGTCTACTCTAACTATATTATAATTCCTAAAATTAACCTTATTTTTAATACCTAATTTAGTTTCACTAATTAATAAAATATCTATGCTAAGCCTATTAATAAATTCTGCAACTTCCTGCACCTTATTCCTAATACCATTAGAGTTCCAACTTGCAATTTTAATATCTTTGTTCATTAATTTAATTTAGAACAGAATTCTCTAAAAGCTAAAAATTTAGCCAAATTATCTCCACACGTACTTAGATTATTGTTAAGCTCTTTGACAAGCTGTAACATTTTATCAACATCAATTAAGTTGTTTAATTTATTAATTTCCCCAATTGACTCGTAAAAATTAGCATCGCCTACCTTTGTAGCTTTCGTTGTTTGTTTAGGAGGTGCTGCTGTCAATGGTTTCGTCCACGCATTTGTAGCCGGCGGCGGAGCTAGATTCCACTTACGGGCTGGGAAGTCTTCCTTCGTTGGAATGTTGCTTTTTGTCGGTGATGCTTTTTGTGTATATTTCTGAACAGCACTCAACCTCTGCACATAGACCGGACATTCAACGTTATTGGTGGGATGTGATCCCCCGCAGTTCACACAAGTAGCTTCGGATTCCTTTGATTTCTCGCATGTGAAAGTAAAATGACCCTTTGCACATTTGAGACATCTTGGATTCGCGTTGCAATTTGACGCCGAATGCCCCCATAGTTGACATCTGTGACACTGAATGATCATCTTTTTATTCCGGTATTGTTCGAAACTGATTCGGGTATGATATAAATATTTTACTGATTCGCCTAAATTCTTAGTTTTAACTGTACTTGCTGTTGTGATCATATATAATGGTGCTTTTGTGTTCTTCATTTGGACGCATTTTAGAATTTTTATTCCGTATAATAATTGAAATTCATTTATCAGCTCGTCACTTTCAATTTGTCCAAATAAGCCATGCATGACGCAAGTGTTGTGTTTTTCATCCTTAAAACTATAAGTATGATATTCAGTGTCACGTAGCAACTCGGTTACATGCTTGTGATCCTCCTTCAGGTAGGTGTAAATAGTTAGGGCGTCTTTACCATATTTAATACAAAAGTTTTCCTTAACTTTGGATTTAATAATGGTAACGAGGCATTTATCATTCGATAAACTGCAACCATTTTTAGTTAGACCTACACGATTGTCATTTTTGGAAAAGCAATCGCTTGAGGTAATTTTAAGTGATCTACTACCAAAGGGAATTATTAGAGAAAGTGAGTCACCATATTGCTCGCCGATAGTACTTGTTAAGAGAGGAGTTCATAAAAGATGAGCTACTGGTTCTTGTACTACTGTCAATCAATTGCAAACCCACTTAACACGTTGAACGCCAAAGGGGTTTTTCATAAAATGTCAAAAAATGTTTTGTTTGTTTTTAGGTTTTATTTAATAGGATGTATAAGAATATATATTTCTTTATTTCGATGCCTTTTTGCATGGAATGAAGGGTTTTTATACGCGTCAGTCACGGGTGACTGACAAAGCGCCAATGGAATAAATTTACGTTTTTTGCCGCGTCAGGCATTTTGTCAGTCACCTACCTATTCAACACGCACGATCCCATGCGTATTCGCGTATTTGAAAATAATCGATAAAGTCGTGCAACCGCTATTACAATAGTTCGTGATGTTTTCTTTGGAACATTCGTTTCCACTTGTGGTACAGGATACCTTATAATTGAAACTTATACTTTCATAGATGAATTATTTGTTTATAGGTGAATTAGACATTTAGCGAATAAACTAGCAATAACACTTAAACAGTGCTGAGTAGCAATGCGTTCACAGCGAAGTTTAGAGTAATTTATGAGTCATTTGGATTCATAACATATCACAATAATATTCTAATACTTTCAACATTTTTTATATTTACAAGTGTTTGATGTAAAATTCTCGGTCCAAGTTGCAGGAACATACAGAAGGGCCACGTCAGGCAAACCTAGTGGACTTTAACATGGAAAGCATGACCGACAGCGCTAAATTACATTATAAAAGTAGGTACATAGTGTCAGTCACCGAGGACTGACACGGCTCAATTGGAATAGTTAAGTGTCAGGCACCAATGACTGACGAAGCGGTCAATGTGTTAAGGATTTTTTTCCTACAAAAAGGTATCAGGAGCTCATAAGTGATAGAAAGAATTCATCCTTTGTTGCCACTTGGTATCAGGATATCACAAGGAATAAGAGGTACTCGTTCATCTAGTGATGGTGGTGCATTGCAGAAGTATTGTACGAATTTTTTTTCTGCCAGAAGGTATCAGGAGCTCGGAAGGGATGAGCTATTAGTTCTTGTACGGCTATGTCGATCAATTACAAGCCCTGCTAAAAGATTTCTTTTCTAATCAAAAGGTATCAGGAGCTCATATGTAATAGAAAGTATTCGTTTTTGTAGGGTGATGGTGTGTGCATTGCAGAACCATCGAAAGGACTTCTTTTGCTGCCGATTGGTATCTGGAGGTCATATACAAAAAGAGGTACTCGTTCGTGTAGTGATGGTTGTGCACTACGCAAGTATTGCAAAAATTTTCTTGCTCTGCCAGAAGATATCAGGAGCTCATAAAGAATGAGCTACTCATTATAGGGTTATATTCATCAATTGCAAATAAGGATTTCTGCTCCTATCAAAAGGTATCAGGAGCTCGTAAGTGGTAGAAAGTACTCGTTCTTGTAAGACGATGGTGGATGCATTGCTAAACAATCTAAAAGATTTCTTTTACTACAAAAAAGTTTTGTAGAAGTATCGTAAGGAGTTTTCTTTTTCTGCCAAAAGCTATCAGGAGCTCATAAATGATAGGAAGTACTTGTTCTTGTAGGGTGATAGTGATCACTTTCAAAAAAAGCATCTTAAGGATTTCTTTTGCTGCCTATTGGTATCAGGAGATCATAAAGAATAAGGTTTGTGTAGGCTAATGGTGGTGCATTCCAGAAGTATTGTAAGGAATTTTCTTTTTCTGCTAAAAGGTATTAGGACCGCATAAGGGATGAGAGCTACTCGTTATTGTAGGGCAATAGTGTACAATATCTAAATCATTTAAATGATTTTTGCTGTCAAAAGCTTTCGGGCGCTCATAAGGCATAAGAGGTACTCCTTCGTGTAGCACGATGGTGGATGCAATGCAAAATCACCTAAAGAATTTCTTTTGCCAAAAAGTATCTAGAGCTCATAAGAGATGAGATATTCGTTCTTGTAGGACAATGTTTGCGCTCTGCAGAAATATCATAAAGAATTCTTTTTCTGCCAGAAGATATCAGGAGCTCATGAAGGATGAGCTACATGTTATTGTAGAGCGATGTTGATCAATTGCAAACTCATGTTAAAGATTTCTTTTTCCATCAAAAGGTGTAAGCAGTTCATGAGTGGTAGGAAGTATTCATTTTTGTAGTGCAATGGTGGTACATTGCAAAAATTTTTTAAGGATTTCTTTTCTATCGGGACATTTCAGGAGTTCATAATATCTCTTATGATCTTCTGATATCTTTCGGCAGATTGAAAGTTTTGCTATAAACCACCTTTGTCTCACCAAGAGAACTAATACCCCTTATGATCTCCTAATACCTTTTGGCAGGAACCGACATCCTTTAGATGGTTTTGCTATATACCACTTTTGTCCAACAGCAAGCAGAATTAATGCCCCTTATGATCTCCTGACAATTAAGTGAATCTTTTAAATGATTTTATAATTAACCACCTTCGCCCTACAAGAAGAGAATTAATACCCCTTATGATCTCTTGTTGCCTTTGTTACAGGCCAAAATGACGTTACGTTACAAATTACAATTTGCTCAGATGGGGCAAGAGCTCTGTAACAATTTTATAGGTGTACCGGCTAAGTACAGTGGTGTGGAGGTGGGTTGCTACGAGAAAAAAAATAGAAAATAGTAAAAATATAAAATAAATACAAAAGTCTTTTAAAACTACCACTTACCTTTACTTTACTAATTATCAAGAATAAGGGGCGTCAAACCGTTCGATATTATCGCTACCCGGAAGACGACTATTTTGGATAGGTCTCCATGTTTTTGGTTTTCCTTACTTATTGTCACCTCGTACTGCCTCTATCTACCATACCTTAAAATACGCATTAGCTTTTTATCGAGTTACAGAATTCTTCAAAATAAAGGCGTTTCCAAAATATGACTTCATTACTAGGGGTAACTGGAAGCGGTTTCACAATGTTTATCTTTACCAGTCTTATAAATAACTCCAAAGAAAATTCCATCTTATTTTAAACTCTATTAACAGTATATTTCGATAATATGATTGCACGTACTTTGATGTTAAAAGAAAAACAAACCATTTACCGCCACTGGTCAGGTATTATTAACAGGACTCTTTAAAAAGAAGTGTTGTCCTAGTTAGTTTTATATGACATTTTTAAGTTCGATTTATTTGGAAATGGCTTTAACAATCATATCTAGAAATACATAGCGTAATACTAACTTCTGCTTTTGCCATTTCATTAAGAAAAGATACTAACTTTACACATAGAAATGTACTAACAAATTATATCCCACAATTAAAGCTTGCATTTCATTTAACACATACATCTGTTTTTGCGCGTTTCACAAGTTTCAAACTTCTTTTTCAATAATATTATACTTAAATGTAAATAAAACTACTTCTGCCGCTTTACGAACCAATTAGCACATATTTACAAGTTCGCATGCACATATTTATTAAGCGTAAACCAAAAAAAACAAACAAGAAAAGCTCAAAACAGTACTCACAATTTAATAATCTAAGGATTTACAGGTTAACTCCATTCATCACCCGTTCACTTCCTTGGTGCGTTAGGCCCATCATTCATATCTATTTGAATACCAACTTATATCAAAGAGAGAAACAAATTCATCGTCTTTCATGATTTAAATAACCCCGACCGCTAAAAATATAAATTTCACTATACACGTACTTGAGCTTCTAACATACGTACCCATCAAAGCTTAAAAGTAATTCAATATCAGCCCCTTTTGTAGTTTTTTGAACCCTATTTGAATGTATACAAATATTATTGCAGACGGTGATGTGCTCGATTTTTATTGGTAATTTTTCTTAATGAATATGACTAGTGTAAAATCCCTATCGTCGTGGTCGATTATATAAGAATGTACTGGGTACTTTTCGGTGTATTTATTTGTCCTAATTGAATATCATATGTAAATAGTTCCTTTATAAAATGTAAACTACACAAGCTTCTATAAATTTTTCAGAGTGATTTTTCTTGCTAAAAGCTCATTAAACTATCTGATATTATATTAATTTTTTCCTACGACTTAATATGTACCAAAAGAATGCATGAGTGTATACTTTTTGGCAAGAAATGGAATCTTTTAGATGGTTTTGTAAATAACCACCTTCAGTCTATAAGAAAGAGTACTACTATCCCTAATGAGCTACACCTACAGCAATTAATCATTTTCAACACATTACAAATTTTGTTCTTTATTAAAATAACTATTAGCTCACAACACATAGCTATACAAAAAATGTAAAATTCAAACTTACCCTTCCGTAATATTAAATATTTTAACAACAACAAAGTAGCAGCTTTTCACAAAATAAAAACATATTGTCTAACATTATTAAATAACTGCCAATAATAGTAATAAAATAAAACAGTATAAATTCTACATCATTTAAAAAATATATTTCATTTTTCGTAATTATTATCATAGTCACGAAGTGAACAAGGCACTTTCAGGAATGTCCATCACATTATATTGTATTAAATAATAATTTTGTGCCAAACTAAATATCAAAATATTTTCAAAATTAGTGTAACTAACAAAATAGTATAATTAACTCCAAACATCGGCTGAATATCTTTTTTGCGTTTCCATTTTCTTTAGTAAAGCGGTTGCTTGTTGTTCGTTCATTTGGCCTTTCTCCATAATTGCATGTAGAACTATTTTGTGTACATCGCCAGCCATGGTTCGTGCATCTCTAAAAATTAAAACAGAGTGATAGAAATTTTAATGGTATACGATATGTACTAATAATGTATGTAAAAACCCAAATTGGAAGTAAGCGTCTTAGATTATCAAAACTTAAACATTGTTGAACCTGTAAATTTTATTAATTGTACTAACATGGTGTTGTCAGAACTGAACGAGCACAACTGATTTTATTTAGTATAATGCCTTAGCGTCACGGGAAATAAAAACCAGAAACAAAGAAGGAAAAATTAATCTTAAACAGACTAGATTATTATTAATAGACTCTGTATAAATGTATAAATGTATAAATGTGTAAATGCGTAAATGCGTAAATGCGTAAATGCGTAAATGCGTAAATGCGTAAATGCGTCAATGCGTAAATGCGTAAATGCGTAAATGTGTAAATGTGTAAATGTGTAAATGTATAAATGTATAAATGTATAAATGCATAAATGTTTGCACGTTTGCAGAGACTATGTTATAACTTGTTGTATTGTAATAGAAAATAGGTGAAACAGTGCGAAAAGGGTTTTTTGTCATTTGTTTATAAATAGATGAAATTCTTGTAAAAAAAACTCCATTCCACCAGGAGATTGAAACAACCAGGTACCCCACTAAGAACACTCAACTTCCAGCGGATCATATCCGAGACAAGACGAGTTAATGCCTCTTAATTATGACAACAAGCCTTTCAAGAAAGTGGTCATTATTACTAATTACAATTTATATTTTTGTAATTTTTCATAGGGACCCATTCCAGCATCACTGTAGTTAGTCGGTGTACCTTTAAACTTGTTACAGAATTCCCGTTACTTTTGGGCAAATAAATTATTAACGTAACGTCCATTTTACCTGTAACAAATCACCCTATTCGACTTAAAAAAACAAATGCCATGTGACCCTAATTTGGTGAAAAGTATAAAATAAACAATACAAAACCATATAAACTAAGTTTATGTGTAGAAGATATCGGTGGAAAAGCTGAAACTAGATTTTTCACCAATTTCACATGCCAGTATGTTCTATATACGACCTAACTAGGTAAATATTAAACCGTTTGGGATGCTGCAGCAGTGGTGAATGTAGTTTCCTTAAGCACATTTCTCCCCAATTGACATCCCTGCCAGAGAAAATTTGGCATTTTCGAGAATGACTTATAGCAATTGCATGTGACATTCGTGAAATGTTTCACTAGATCTTAATTTATTAACTAGATCAACAAATACAGTTACTATGGTGTAATAATCACCAATATTGATCTAACATGTATGTATCATGCAAATCATGACCTTTGGTGCAACATGCTTGATGTGCTCTGCACACCACATTAAAAATCTCTATGCGTTACAATATGTAACCACTTAGCACGCAGCTGTTAGGGATACTAAAGAACCATTATGTGGATAATTTGCTAGTCAGCATTGATACTGCTTATAATGCAATATAATTAATAAGTGAAATCAAATTCATACATGTCGAAGGATTTAAAATGAAAAATTGGATTTCAAATTCAAACGCAGTTATGGCCATCCTCAGTAACAATTCAGTAGCATGTTACGTGCAAATCGAATTTGCACTTTAACATTTTAGGTTAGGTTTAGTTTTCTCGATGTGCGGAAGTTTCCCGCCATAATTTTAAATACGCAAGAAGCGGGAACAATTTAAATAGACTGGGCGGCGCTTCCGGTACGTCACAATAGTGAGTTGCGCAAATGTTTTTATCCCCATAGGGGTAAGGCAATAGTAGAAAAGAGTGGGGACGTGTTTCCGTGACGCGCGGGAATCAGGGCTGTCTCCTTTCTACCTTCAAGTGAAACAGTTGTGCGGGGTGCCGTGTCTTATCGTATCTATGTAGATTCCCTTGTCTTTTATTATCTTTGTTGTCGTCCCTAATTAACCTGTTCCCGTCTTTTCCCTACATAGGTAAGTTAAATTTGCAGCACCTCGAGGCGAGATTGGACCTGAGACGACCCTGAGGGACATGCTCTGCTAGCCGCTCCTGTGAAACAGCCATCTTTAATTCCTACGACATGGAACCCTGATAGAGGCCAACTTTGGGTCAACCTCGACGAGTTCGGATTCCCGGGGTGAGTAATATCGTTAAATGGTTCATGAATATGAACCTTTGTTAATTGTTTATTTAATTTTTGTTTCCGATTATGGCGTAATATAAATTATTGCTGACGTCATGGTGGGGCCGCGCATCAAATCTGTAAAAGGTTTGCGTTTTCCTCCGCCAGGGCGTAGCATTGTTATTTATCTATTGCGCTTGCGCGGTGTGTCTTACAAACTTTGGTAACTGTATTACAGGCTTTTAAGAGCCATCTATCGTCATTTAAACGTACCACCATCTAAGTGCAATATTTGGTTAACTGTATTACCGACCAGATAAAACTTTAAACCAAGTGTAACAAGCACACATCAAAAGTCAAAATCCTCAAAAGCAACTATCCCATAAAAAAATCTTAGAAATGTGGTGCTGTACAACAGACAGCTTTATTTCTATTTTAACATACAACAAAGTTCATACAGATGCTTTACATGGCTACAGAACAACTAATCGAGCAAGACGTCCGTACATTGATGTCAATATTTGAACCCCTTAATATACTTGCATCCTACCTAATATATGCTGAAGTACTGATACAAAAAACTTGGAAGTCGGGCATCCATTGGGATGATGAGATTAAAAATTCCAAAGATGATATTAAACTTTCTCAACCTCCGAATACAAGTATGCTGTTGTTGAATATTTATATATTGATTGTGGATTCAACAGTGAGTGCTCTTTGATTAGAACAAAGACAAGAGTTGCATCCCGAATAATTATTTCAGTTTCATGCCTTAAACTGCAAGCTGCGTAATTGGACGCACGTTTAGTACAAACTTTATATAAGCCACTAAAAGTGAATTTTGAAGTACACCTCCTGATGTAGTGGCTTTTGCAAAGAATATAACTCTTAATCTTCTACCGAATATATCAAGAAAAAAATATGAAAAACAATGCCACTGCTTCACGGATTGTTAATGCTCACAGGAAGTTAAGAAGTATTTTGAGATTGTTTTGTAGACTTATTTTGGCGAAAAATCTAAAACTTTAAAATCGTCAACTTTGTGGTCAATATTCGATTCTAAGAGCAACTTACAAGTAAAAAATGATATTGACATTAATCAGTACACAAAATTAATTGCCTATTTGAAATAGGTGGTAGTGGGGTACAAACCCAAAAATCACATACATTCTCAAAGAAAAAAGTGGAAAACTTTATTAGATATGCTCCTGATCACGAACATTTGGTGAGAAAAGTACAGACTTTACTAATACTATTGTGATAAGATGTTCTGAGTGTATTGTTTTTAGGTTATTTTAATAATGGGTATTGCTGGTGCATGCCTAAGGGATGAATTAGTTAAAATTGAGTTAAAGGATATTAGAGAAGATAAAGATTCCCTTCTAGTAGTTCGAATTTCAGATTAAAAAACGAACCAAATTCGGGTATTCACCATAATTAACAGTGTACAAGAAAATGTGATCGACTACATTTCTTATTATAAAAAAATATTGTAATTTAAGACAACAATGGTAAATGAAAAGTAGTAATATTTTCAAACTCTTATTCTTACGTTAGTCCAAAGGTAAATGTGTAAATCAAGTAATTGCTATGAATACGGTGGGCAAAGTACCAAATTAAATAACAAATTACTTAAAACTACTCAAAAAAACTATTCACTGCTTTCGACGAACCTCTGCACCATTATTAGTAAATGGTGCAAGTGACAATTCGGCTGAAAAAGTATGGTGGGCGGACAGCAGTACTGTGGCTGAAGCACATATCAATGAATCAATTAATAATAAATAAAAAGTTTCAAAAAAATTTCTTGAAAAACATCAGTACCAGTACGTGAGAACGTTAAAAAAAGAACGGACAAGGAACTTTCGTTTCCATCAACATCCAATTAAGTTACACAAATATCTACAGAAGAACGTATGCCACCTTCACCTTCTTCAGCCTCCGGAATAAATATTAAAGCCATTAAATGCCAAAACTGTACATTTAATTCAACAATAAGTAATAATGAATTAATTTTATTAAATAAACGAATTTCTGGTAGTTAACACACATGTTGTGAAAATAAACCGTCTCTGTTTCTGTTTCATTATCTATTCAGTATATCGACATTCAATAATGTATACGTTTTTATAGTGTTTTGAAATATATCTATTTCTTAAAATAATGTAATCATAGAAAAAATCCCGTGTGCAATTTGAGTGGAAAGTTCTTTGGCGCTTTCAACAGATTGCCTGTGCTCTGCTACGCGCTGCACAGGCAAATTCTGTCGCAAGCGGCAAAGTATCACAAAAAAACAATTTTTAATTAAATCTATTTTAATATAATAATCCACAAGAAATCACATCCAAAAATAACATATTGAATCAAATTTGGAGAACCATACAAGGGCTTGCTAACTTAAAGTTCCTTGAATTTGAAATTCAAATACCATTGGTCCTTAACAGTACAATTCTTTCCAGTAGCACCAAGTCGAAATAAAGTAATTGTAAAATATTGGGCTTAATATGCAAAAGTTTTGATAGAAAATCCATTGAAATGCAAGTAACTTGGCTACTCAAATCTGCCTTTTGCACAATAAATGCTATGCTATTCAATATTTTTGCATCAATTCAATCGTAGTCTCAATCGTTGGCACCACAGCAACCAATTTGATTTCATTTTCAGCTTACAACAGTAGCTTATCGCCATTTTTATTAAATAGCATGGCCCACCATAGATGGCAAATTTCTTTCCGAATTGCTGACAGTACACGTGAATCCCGACTCCTCTTTTCCCTCTTGTTATTACCATTGTCGTTATCATTTACAATATACACAACCAAGAGGTTCTTACTATTATTCCCATTATGATTAAGAAAAAAATTCTGCCTATTTCCATGACAAACGCCCCCATTTTGAACATATGTGATTAGTATTATTACTAGTATTATTATAACTTTGATAAGTCATCAATTTCAGTGTATTTCTAACTCTTCTAACATTTTAGGGATGCAATTTATAATTCCGCACTCATCTCACTCAAAAAATGATTGATTGTGAAAGTGAAATAAGCTCTTTTCCCTCCAAAGATCTAGTTAAGAAGTTTGCTTCCCTTACTAGATTTCAAAAATAAACCGCTCTTGTGCATCCAAATTTAATCTCATGAAAAAGTTTCCTTTCTTCTTCCACCCCCAAAATGGTTCATAAATACTTTAAAAAACTTCAGCCGTTCCTCTTTCAGCATTCTCCACAGTCCTGGGCCAAACCACATACATTATTAACAGTTAAAAAACCCATTTAGTATAGGTTATTCGTTTCAAAAAATGGCTCAAGTTATAGGATGCAACTGTCCCTCGGGCAAAAAGCAAAAGCTTGTACTCCCAAATCTTTATTCAATAATCTATAGACATGCTATCCTGCTGTATTTATCACAACGTTGCTGGTTTCTGGTGAGTTTACAATAGTTCTACCCTCTCTACTTGCTCCCTAACAGAATCAGATACACGATTCAGCTCATTACTCAATATACTCATACTAGTAGAAATATAGGTGTTCATTTGTTCAACGGATTCATTTAGAATAACATTGTTGTGATGCATACTGTTAACAGCTGCAGACAATTGCTTCAAAGTTTCTGCGATTTCGTTATCAGACATTCTATCAATCTTTTGTAAGCCAGTTTTAACTTTGCTTCTTGTATTATACACATGTGACATTAGTGATTTTAAGACGATTGCTCTAACTTAATGCAGGCCCCTAACAGCATTCAAATTTTCAACTATACCATATTATGTATTAAACTCAGGAAATCATTTACTGAAACTTCGGTGATATTTAAGTAAATATGTGAACATCCGTTCGCCCCAATTTGCCATACATTAATTAATATTATACAATAATCAATGTACCTGCATGCGCTACAATAACAAAGAAATATTTGTTTTAGTTTCCTATAAACACTGGCTTTCATACATTATTTAGTTCATTGAAACGTAACTAACCAAACGTTCATGTTGGATTCCAAATTGTATAACGTCCAAGCAGCTTGAGCCTTTACCCGAATACCTGAAGGCATGTACTTAGTGGTTGCCCTTGACGATAATGCTCTGGCTAGTGGACCAACCACTCCTATGAGTTCAATAGTTTAAATTAGTATCTTCGAATTGCATAGAAGAATAAATCCATAGAGTCCATTCAATATATTTAATATTAATTGTAAAATTAACGCCAATTTTTCATATAATTAAACATCAATTCCTGGAGCCAATTAATAATAATAAAATCTTTAAACTACACACTTTCTGTATACGTTTTCCTGTCGGAACCAGTAATCTGCCTGCAGCACATTCGCTCATCAATTCACTACTTCCTCTTTCTTCAAAATCTTAATAATAAATTTTGAACAATTTTTAAATGTAACATTATTGTTAGCCTGACAAGTCTCTCGCACGCTACACGTTGACCCTTTTGCAATCCTTACTGCACTCCCTACATTCACACGCTTTTATTTAAAATACAGTACATGGATTACCTGTTACATCCTGTATGATTATTAGTTCAGCTAAGTGGAAGACACTAAATTCTCCTGACCAAAAGTCTCCTGTTAACCATCTGAATTTGCAAAGTCCTACCATTTTTAATTTTAATCGTTCTATTTCTATAGTCAAATCGTCTAACTTCGCTACCTTACAAAGACAATAAACATTGCATGCTCCAGCTCGTAGAACACTCTTCTTTCTTGTCTTTAATAGTTGTAAATTACATACATAGAAATTAAGTGTTTTTGTTATTCTTCAATCATTTGCCAAGTATTCAAAATTGCAAAAGCAATCCTACTTGGATCTTGGTTATTTTTCAAAAAAATTCAAGTCACATGTAACGACAAACGATACTAATTTTATTGAAAATTACAACTGAAACTAATTTAATCGTCTCATATTATTACATAGTAACATTATATAAAAGAGTATTGTCACAAAATAAAACACCTAAATTACAAATATAGTAAAATTTTACTTACACCCATCCTCCTAGTTTTTCATACAGATATTGTTACGTCTCATTAGCTTCACAAGCTTTATTTTGATAATTAATCGTATGGGGATTTCACATCCTTAATTGAAAGCATATTTCTCATTGTAATTTACCTAGTAAGTAGGTCGTGACATATTATTAATGCTTGGGACTTTTAGAAATAGTTCAATTATGTTTATTATATATATTTAGCCACATAGACGTTTTTTCACGCTTCGAAGGATGTGCATCATTGCTTCGATCAATAAGGATATGCAATTTAGAAACAAGGGGTTTGCGATTGCTAAAAATATGCGATAATATGCATCTGATTTATTTCTATATAATGTCAGCATGTGTTGTACAATTGATTAAGCTGTTGTAGTCATTCTGCTTTAGGACGGTTAAACTTGTAGGTAGTTGGTATTAGGTTACGTGACCGTCAACTTGTAAAAATGGCTCTACAATATTACATACGTATAGAAAATAAAAATTATAAGTTTAAGTTCAAGCTTTTATTAACTATTTAACATGGTAGCAAAGGTCCATGGTTAATTAAAAATAGTTGTGCTGGTAAAGAAGAATTGAAAGTAAAATGTGCGTTAATAAAATGGGTAACGACGATGTAATAGAAAAGCTGACCAAGGGGTCAAGGTACGATCAGTGGAGACAAGGGTTTTATCGAAGTATAAAAAGTGTATTTCGGCTACTAAAAATGATGTGTGTCCTACAAATGTTAAGAAAGAAAATTGGAATTCTACTGTGGAAAAAGTGATGTATTATTTTTCCACTGCTTTTTCAGCAGATGATATGATGAACTGCGATACACCAAAACAAGTAATTGAAAAATTAGATGGATTGTATATGAAAAAATCCGAATCTAAATAGTTGTTATTTGAGCGTCAGTTCTGAAATTTAAAGTTGAATGATGATGACAATCCTGGACCATTTTTCGAAACATTAGAAGATAAAGTCAACAAACTACAATGCGTGGGAGGTGAAGTTGGCCGGAAGCGAAGAGTCAGTTACCTAATGATATGTTTACCAGAAAGTTGTAGACATCTTATTGAAACAATTGATTTAGTGACGGAGGCTGAACGTACTGATGACTATATTTCGTGAAAAATTAATGAGTTGTAAAGATTTAAACAAAAATTCAGATGAAAAAGTCTTTGGATAATGCTGAGCCAAATGTTCAAATTGCAGGGTGATGTTGATAAGAAAAATATCATACGTTACAGCCATGAGCGTTTTGGATACACACCGAAAAATTGTTGGAGTCACCCTGTGGAATATCAAACAAATCAAGGTTGTGGACATTTTAGTTATGGTTGTGGAAATTCAAACTATAATCAACAAAGAAATTTTCGAAGTCTCGGTTCGTTTCGTGGATATTTTCAAGGAAGCCAAAGAAATTTTTATTCTAAGGGATATCGAGAAAGTAATAACTTTGTTGGAAATGCTAATGTTAATGCAACAAAGGAAGAACATGGTGTCCAGTTATTTCATATTGATGTCAACAGTTCTAATGTAAGTAATAGTGAAAAAATTAATGTATTAGACTGGCTGATTGATAGTGGATGTACGGATCACATAGTTATGTTAGATTAATATTTTTATAGTTATATTGATCTTAAAGTTAGTGCGGAAGTAAAAGTTAGTAATGCAAAAGTTGTAAAAACATCAAAAATACGGAATATTCTATGTATATTTAAAAATGGAAATTCAGAAAGGGTTGTGGATATTAAAAATGTATTTTATGTCCCAGAATAGGTAAAAATCTATTAAGTGTTAGTGCTTTAATAATGGAAAATCTGTAGTTTATCAGCCTGATTGTGTGGAAGTTTACGATCAGAAAATAAATTAATCTTTTATTCGAGTGTTAAAAATAAGCTTTTCCAATAAGCAGGAAGTAAAATAATCTCGGCTAATTATACAACAAAAAATGTTTGTTTCTGTTAAAGATCGTTTACATAGAGTGCTTAACCATGTAAATTTTAATGACCTGCTTAATAATATGTCATGAAAAATATTTAAATGATCTTCCAGATTCTCTGGATAATGCTTTTATGTATTGTGAAATTTGCTTAGAAAGTAAAATGCTAAATATAAAGTTGAAAATAATCGCAGACGTACTGATTACTGTGGACCAATAGTTCATACAGATGTAAAATTTATAGCTGAAGATGGTTTTAACAGTGAATAGTATATTGTTAGTTTTATAGATGACTATTCGAGGGTTGCAAGAGTTTTTTGCATTAAAAACAAATCTGATGTGTTTGATTGTTTTATGGAATATTAATGTCATTAAAAATTATGCACAAGGTCCTTTATTAAAACTGAGGTGTGATAATGGGAAAGAGTATCTGAATCAAAAGTATTACAGAATGGCTAAAAAGGAAGGTTTTCGAGTTGTACCATGCGTGGCATATAATCAGGACTTGAATGGTGATGCTGAACGATTTCATAGGACAATTATAAAAAGGTACGATGTATTAGAAACGAGGTGAGATTAGAAAAAAGGTATTGACCGAAGATTGTATTGGCTGCCTGTTTCATAGGTAACAGATTGAGAAATTGTTTGACTTTTGAAAGGATGACGCCATATGAAATATTTTTTGGCTGCAAACCGACTGTGAAAAATTTTAAATGTATGGATGTGATTTTTTGTAAGAATACCCGAACAAAAAAGAACTACATCAGATAATAAGTTGATAAAAGGAAAATTAATAGGTAATTTTGATAAAGAACACGGGGTGTTAGTTAATCGCAAAGTACAGTTGGCAAGAAATGAAGTTTTTATTGAACCAGGTACTCAACGTATTTGGTTAAATGATGAGTATAGTGAGAATGAGTCTGAAAAAGAAAAAAAGAGGAAGAGGTCAGAAATAAAAGTAAAAAGAGATAAGAATGCCAGTGCACTACGATGATTTATACGATGATTTATATTCAAACTATGTAAACTTGAATGAACCTAAAACTTATGATGAAGCAATAAACTCTGAGGAAAAAAAGGAATGAAGGCAATTCATTGAATGAATCATAAACTTGGAAATTAGTTAACAGACCTGCAGATAAAAACGTGATAAACGTGAAATGGATGTATAAAACAAAATCTTGTGACATGAAAATACAAGGCTTATTGTAAAAGCGCACGAAAGAAGGTAATTCGTAGAAAATGTATTATATGCACCTGTTGCCAGGTTATCAACTTTATGTTCATTGTTAAGTATTTGTATAGAACGTGGTTATGACTTTCATCAGATAGATGTGCAAGCAGCGTTCCTGTGTAGTCAGGTGAAATCAGAGATATTTGTTGAACAAGTACTACGGCATGAAATTAAAGGAGTAGAAGTCTATAAATGAAAAAGATCATGATACTAACTGAAGGAACCGTTGAGAAACTGGTATGGATGTTTTAATGTTTATTGTTAGTCTTGGGTTTACATGTAGTCAGCATAATCTTTGCTTGTATTTTAACGTTAAAAAGGATCTATTTGTATTATTTTTGTAGAAGATATCCTTATGTGTGGAAGTAACAAAAGTTTTATTGAAGTGATTAGAAGGGATTTCACAAAGTATATTAAAATGGTTGATTTTGGAACAGTCAAATCATATCTTGGTATTGTCATTAATTATAACAATGAAAACAAACAAATGGCCTTAAGTCAAATAAAATATATTGAAGAACTTACAGCAAAATACGGTGTTTTAAATACTAACATCAAGTATATTCCAAGGAAAACAAACTTAACACATTGACTGCCACGATACTTTTTGAAAAAAATTACCCCGCGGCCATGCCATTTTTTTTCAAAACATTGTTAATAAGTTCAAAATAAGTAGTTAGGTACCCATAAGTTATTTTTTTTGTTCTTAGAAATGTAGATATTAAATTTTTTGTATGTCACTCGTATGTGGTTGACGTGGCCCGCTGTGTTATATTGTTTCTTGCAGGGCCATATATGTGTGACGATATGTTATGTTTCTCTTTTATCAGGCGTAAATTTGTGACAAATTTGATACAGTTTTATTTGTAAAGTTTTCTTGCGAAAAGTGCAGTAGACAATGGCTAAAAGAAATATTTAAGCAATAATGATTTGCGAATAATATTACAAAGTGATGAAGATGAAAAATGTGCAGATTTCAGTTCAGATAATTCTATAAAAGACCCTGGATATAATCTTTCACCAAATACATCAGAAAATGAAGATGATGATGAAGTAGTTGAAAATATTGAAGAAGTAATTCAGCATCTACAACTAGAAGAAGAAAGTGACGAGTTAGATAGTCAGTCTCCAGAGGTTCCGGAGATTGTTAAATGAACAGAGTACGAAGGTCGTCATAAAACATTTACTTTTACTGGCAACTCAGGTTTACAAATAGATGTGGCGGAAGATATTACTCCATTTGATGTGTTTTTATTATTTGTTGATGATGAAGTTATAAATATTATCGTAGTGGAAATAAACAGATACGCTGAACAGAAATTGAATAATAATCAAACTAAGAGTAAAAGTCGAATGAAAATGGGTACCAACTGATAGTGAAGAGATAAAAAAGTTTTTGGGGCTTCCTATATGGATGGGGTTAGTAAGAGTTGGAAGTATTCCATCCTATTGGTCAACAAGCGATATTTATAAAAATAATGTAGCAGCAAATATTATGTCTCGTAATAGATTTGGATTATTGCTATCAAATATTCATTTTTCAAACAATGAAGAAATCCCCCAAGGAGATAGACTAGGAAAAATACAACCTCTTATAGATGCATTGCAAAAGAAGTTTCAAGATATAGTGATTCCAGCTGAAGACTTTGTTATTGATGAAACCCTTATACCTTGGAGAGGTAGATTAGTATTTCGGCAATACATAAGTAATAAACCTCACAGATATGAGATAAAGCTTTTCAAGCTATGCACTACTGAAGGATATACTTGGTCCAGCAAAATATACTCAGGGAAATCAGAAAATTATACAAAAAGAGTTGGTTTAGGTAGAACAGTTTGTGAAGAGCTATCGCAAAAACTTCTAAATCAAGGTCGCACATTATTTGTCGATAACTTCTATACAAGCTATGAATTAGCATTGTCCTTTTTACACCACAATACTCGCGTAGTTGGTACTTTGAGGGCCAATAAAAAATATATGTCACGAGAACTTTTACATGCTAAACTAGATAGAGGCCAAAGATAGCGAATGAAGAGCAAAATGAAATTGTGGTACTAAAATGGCAGGATACACACGATGTAAGAATTCTATCAACTAAATACGCTCCACACATGAGAAATATTACAGGCGACGAGGAAGAAAATGCTGGAGCAGATGGGGGATGTAAAGCTGACCTACCATCAACAAGTCGAGCTTCAAATACTAATCGAAAACGTAAAAATAAACAAAAGCCAATCGCCATACTAGCGTACAACATAGGAAAAGCTGGTATTGATCTATCAGATCAAATTTGTTCATATGCCACGACCCTGAGGAATGGTATAAAGTGGAACCAGAAGCTAGGCATAGAGTATTTGGTAGGTATTTCACTTGTGAATGCTTTTGTAGTATATAAAACAGCAACTAAAAAATCAGCTAAAATATGATGGTTTCGAGAAGAAATAGCATCAATCTTGCTAAATTTACAAAAAAAATTAAAACACGTTAAACTCAATTGTCGTAATGTTCATGTTCTAAAAAGTAAAATGGATAAAAATAAAAAGGTACGCCGGATGTGTACTTTGTGTTATGGAAGAATAAAAAAACTTGAAGAAAGAACTGCTGCTAAAAAAAAAGGAAAAAAGTATACACATATTGCCCGGATTGCAATCATGCCCCTTTTATGTGTTTAGAGTACTTTGGAAACCACCACAAATCTTATTACTTTATTTTTGACGTATACTTTATGTTTTAAAAGTTATATTTGTAACTATATTATAGTTTGAGAAAATAAATTACTAAAATAATTAAATTGTTGTTATTTCTCTTATTTTTTGAGCAGGGCCAAAACCAAGATACCAAAAGTTTCGCCAGAGGCCACGCTTTAAAACACTACAGTAAAATAGCATAGAGTGTCCACCATATTTGTCCGACATGGTTTCAACTGAAATACGTGCCGCACATATATGGGTGACAGAGCGCACAGTGATCAAAGTGGTGTCGCCCATTGTTTGAGCGTGAAGCGGTAGTACAAACTGATTTTAATAAATAATTTTAGCGGAAGTTCCAAATACATAAATAAAGCAAGTGCAAGACAAAAGTACTTACCAATTCAGCATCGACTGCAGAAGATCAACAGGAAACCACTCTTCTACTAGATTCAAAAAGGGCACCCTTCATCAATATAGCTATTGGTGGCGGCGGACGAATTCGACAGACGGCTGCTGATATTGGAACGCGACACAAGTTTTATATTATATATTGGAAACAACACCTTTCAAAGCAAACTCCGAATAGCAACTAAACTTGTACCTTGACTTTCAACATCTGCGAGCTATCAACTAGATAAATAAACTATATACAAATGTTAGCATTTCTACTTTAAATAAAATTACCTTAATGGCGCTAACAGCCATATATGGTCAACGTGGCAGTCAATGTGTTAAAATTAGGTGGTGAAGTCAATGACAGTTTAAAATATAAAAATTTAATTAGTGCATTATTATATATTTCACAAGGTACTAGACCAAATGCTACGCATTTCAGTAAATTATTTAAGCAGTTTTCAAAATTGTTGTAATTAGATACATTTTAGACAAAATTTACGAATTTTAATTTATCTGTATCACACACGTCATGTATCACACAATTATGCTAAAAATATGCTAAGCGATATAATTAATTGCTCAGTAGATTCTGATTGGGCAGGTGACATGAACGATAGTAAATCAACTACTGGCTTTGTTGTTAAAGTATCTAGAAATGTTGTATGTTAGAAATCAATTAAACAAAAATATGTTTCACGTTCTTCAATCCATGCAGAGTATATAGCACTTGCAGATGCTGTAGACGAGACATTGTATATTGAAAATATATTATCCAGTTTTGGTATTAACAACAAATTGTTAAATAAAATAAAGGTTTATGAAGACAATACTGGAGCTTAAATGTTAGCATATAATGGAAATTTTATGAAAATATCTAAAAATGTAAATATCGCACTTCACTTTGTTCATGATTTAGTTGAACACGATGTAATTAGTGTAATAAAAATTGAGGATCGCAACAATGTGGCTGACATTTTTACTAAGGCACTAAGTCGTTATAAGTTTGAGGAGTTTAGGTTTAAGTTAAAAATAAGATTGTGGTAATTAATATGCTTTTTCTTACTACTTTATTAAGAATTTTTTTTTGTTGTTGACACCTTTATCGCAAGAGTAGATGTTAAAAATATGCGATAATACCGGTCGGTTTTATTTCTATTTAATGTCAACATGTGTTGAACAATTGATTAAGTTGTCGTCCTCGTCATCCTGTTTTAGGGCGGTTAAACTTGCAAGTAGTTAGTATCAAGCTATGTGACCGTCAACCTGTAAAAATGGTGCTATCATATTGCACACATAGAAAATAAAATTATAAATTATTGTCCATGCTTTTATTTGCTCTAATTTAACAGCAAGTTTGGATGAACGAGGGCGATGAGTTCAGATCGTACAAATAAAAGTAAGTGACTACGCAGTGCATTATATTGTGGTGCGGAGTTCACCTATCATTTCCTTACCAAAATTTCTTCCCGTATCTTATATGTATTCTCTGTTTAATGTTGTAAATTAGCTCAACGAACTCCACCGTAATTTGCTGAAAAAAATGCAAATGTACAAGATAAGACCCGGATGAACGTTTAGATGAACAATACACAGTAACATAAGGATCTAGTAACTATACTATATAAACGTTTAAAGGCAAGCGTTTCATTGTGTTATTTATTACAATTCGTTCTTGTATTGAAAAAATCTTGTAATATCATTACACCCTCTCTATAATCATGCTATAAACTAAAGTTTTTATATTTAAGCAAAAACCTAATCTAGGTACTTACCCACAAACATAGAAATGTCCATTATTATCTCCAATAACCTTCCATATCTCATCAGCATGCTTTTCCAATACATGGGTAACATAAATTTTTTGTTCTTGATCCCTTGAAAATGCAGTATGTAGTTGTAATGTACCCTTTTCAATGTACTGTTTTAATTCATCCTCATACAGAAAATCTTCAGACTGCTTGCGACAACCAAAGTATAAAATTGTATCACCAGTTGGCTTTCCTTCATCTTTAAGGAATTGCCGTTCTTGAATAAAACCTCTAAATGGTGCCAATCCAGTACCAGGACCAACCATAATGACAGGTGTTTGGGGTTTTGTAGGAAGTCTAAATTGAGATTTTCGGACAAAAACTGGTACAATGTATGGTTCAATATCAGGTTGTGGTACTTTGACTGCAAGCCATGATGTTGCGACACCTTTATTTCTACGGCCTGTAGGAGTGTCATAATCAACTAACACGGCAGTTATATGGACTGTGTTTGGATACAGTTTGGGAGTTGATGAGATTGAATAGTAGCGAGGCTGTAAACGTGGCAACAGTTCACATAGATGTTCCAGTGGTGGTTTACATGAAGGTAAGTCCTCGAGGATATGCACAATGTTACGATTATCGTTAATAATCCATTGTTGGTACAAAGCTTTTCCTTCAACGGAACTTGTTGACATTAATTTGAGTTTTTCTTTTTCATCAGGATCACTGCAATATTCAGACAATTCTTTTAGTATGTGTGTTCTTGGGTTCATTGTTATATCTACATAATGAGTCAAAGCTGTGCGATATGAACAAGGACATGGGAAAGGATGTTTTTTGCTGGATTCTTCATCAGTATTTGTAAGTGTAAATAAAATATCCAAATCAGTATTAGTTAGTTTTCCTAATTGTTCAACTAATTCTGTATTGTTTACAGGGTAAACACCCAAATGATCGCCAGAATCATACCGCATTTTTGAACCTTCTATGTCAAATTCTATGTGCATGCAAGAACGATCTCCACTTTTATGTAGTTCACGATTTACTAATAGTTTGGCAAGGAATGGATTTTTGGCATCATATGGTCTAAAACAGAAATAAATTTGTAGAATTTGTTTACAATATACAATAGTAAGTTTCAGAAGTACCAATTCATTGTTAAAAATCAATAAAAAAACAATGCAGATTTTGTAGATATAAACATTATGTAAGTCATTGCATTACGCATAAATTAGATAGAGAAGGAAAATTTGATAAATCTTGAATGGATAAACTAAAATATGGACGCACCTTGTACGATAGACTTCATGAAAATTTAATCTTAATTAAGCATATCTTAATTCTTTTGTTTTAGAAAATATAACTTCAAATTAGGGTAGTTAGTGTAATCAACACAATAAAAAATAAATTTTCTTAAAGTAAATTAGTACGATTTGATACAATAAAAAACACCGAAATGAAAGATTCTATAAATCATACAACGTAATAAATATGTAATTAATGCAGGACGGCATGCAATACACTAAACCACGAAATCAGAAAGTTATTTATGGTAAAATATATATTAGGACAAAACTCAAATCCAAAAATTATTTTAAAACTACAAACAAAAGGAAAGCTAATTTCAGTGTTATACATTAATCATATAAAATTAAGAAAGCGTTTATACAAGGGTCATTAAAAATAATTCCATTTAATAATATACCAAAACAATTACAGTTATAGTTTAAAATATAATAATTACTTAACATGCAAATGCTCAATAGTGGAACTTCACAGATATCAAACTGCAAATATAATTCTATCATTTAATATAATTTAAGATGTTACAATGTATTCATTTATATTGTCAAAGAGAAGAAAACACAAACATAAACCTAAGTGAACATATACAACAAGTACTTTCCTGGGATTCATTTCACTAACCCAATAGAAAGACTGTACAACGGCAAAAAAACCCCGACTGAACATAAGAAAGAAGAGGAATTAAATGACAATAATTACATTGGATCGAAAAACGAATTGATTATTCGCGAGCCGGTAATAGGAAAACATTGAAGATGTAGTCATATGAGGATGTAATAAGGCGGAAGTGAGTGTGTGGTTGGGGGTTGGTATGATGTTAAGTTAAAAGTAACATTGAACAAAACCAACTTTAAGCATGTAACATGACCTACATAGAGAAAAAATTTAAAATGATGCGCAAACTTTTGTAGGATTTTACATGCAGATTTGGCAAGAAAGTTAACCATCTGTGGGATTTGCAAACTTGTGTGTACCATAATAAAAGAGCTACCTGCAAGGATAGTTCAAACAAGTGGGTTGTGTGTTAAGGGAGCTTTTTTTGAAAGCAAATAGGTAATGGAAATACTGATGGCTTCTGGAAATCCTTAAAAATAAAAATATATTTGGAATTATAATAGTGAGTAATATGTGAGCTTGTATATTTGTGTTTATTAATTTTGGCACTTTTAAGTGAAAATATTAATGGTTTATATTTCTGTAATAAAACGTAAACAAAGTGAAGGTAATTATTTTGTTGGACTCAATTAGCAATGAAAATAGTGTATACTGATTTCAAATGCAAATTTTATTGGTAAAATTTATTTATTTTATTTTAAATCGTTATATACATTCATGTAAGGGTTTACCGCATACAGCAATATATACCAACCCAGTCCAGGCTTTGTGATACCTATATTCTGTTAGTGTAATTATGTCTTGCAATTAATTATTTGCAGAAATTATAAAATGAATAAGAATAGTTATAATGATTACAAGAAATGATGTTAATTGAGAGTTTTAATGTTTAGATTATTTAGAGGAAAGTGTACACAGGGGTAGGAAGGAAAAAGAGAAAGGGCAAAGCTACACCAATACGCTTAACTTTATTTATCTATTATCCCTGCAGCATAAAGGTTTCCAGATATGATTTTAACCTTCGTCTGAATGAATTACGGGATTGATTGCCCGCAGATCCAAAAGAAGCTGATGACATAAACAGATAGATTACTTGCACAGTAAACAATCGAGAGTAAAAGGTGTACTGCAGTGAAATACAAAGAAAAAGCGTGTTTGCAGAGCGAGAGTTGTTACTTGTAGATAAAAGCTTAAAATTATTCTTGAAGTACCTCAGTGTAGATCAATGAACAACATTGTGCAGCAACAAAAGAATATGTTGATCTCTATGCTGCTGTAGTCGCAGGAGATCTAGTTCATTTCTAGCCTCAGAGATGTGATCGTATTTTCTAAGAATGGATACAAATTGAATACATGCATTTTGTAGCCTATCTAATTTGTTAGACAAAACATCAGTAATATCGAAATACACAACATCCCTGTAATCAATAACTAGTAGAAGCAGTGTTAAAATGATAATACGTTTCAACGGGAATCGAAAATTGAAGTTTACGCAGGGGATGTAATTACAGATTGACATATGTTTGATCATATGATTGATCAATTTGTGGCAGTGACAGTCCATGGTCTCACCACCTAACATGATGGAGGGAAGAATGACGTTCATATAGTCTAATAGACGTTTACTGCCTAAAAGCATTCAGTTGAATTTGTTAGCTTCAAACACTTACATCACTCTTCCCACAAAGTTAGTCGACACCCATTTTTGTTAGTACAATCGAGGTTTTCGGTATTTTACTGGAACCGGACTTTTAGAGGAGTACTTTACCAAGTTTTCTGTGAATAACAGTCTAAATATTCTGGAAGCCAAAACTGCACATAAGAGATTGTACCAAAAGGTTTGGAACTGTCTAGAGATATATTTCCCACGGGAGAATCCATTGAGCCTAATAATATATAAGTAGGTAATCACACAATTGATTGTACGAGGAATGCTCGATATGTATCAGGAACTAACAACACTAGTGTTGCTAGGTGCGATCTGATGTTTCTAACCTAAAGTTTGACATTTTTGACAGTATACATACTCATAACATTTTGCCATATGAACACTATTTGTTTTGTTTTGATTGAGTTGAAAATTTCGTCTCAGCCAAAAAATGGAATTAACTCGTGAACATTTTTGTGCGATGATTTTTTATGATTTCCGATGTGGATGATCTTCACAACAGTGCCTGAATCAACTTATTTCGACTTTTAAGAAACAAGCTCCGACTAAAACCAATGTATATAGTTAGTATAGTGAATTCAATCGTGGTCATAGTTCGTCGTCCAAAATCAGCTGTTGTGCCAGAAAACATCGATGCTGTGTGTGAATTGATAATGCAAGACTTATTGTGAGATTCAGGCATTAGTATGACAAGTATACATTCCATATTACATGAACATTTAGCTGTAAAAAAGCTATGTGTGCGTTGGATCCCACATAATTTGACAATCACTCAAAAAAAGACTCGTGTCGTTTGGTGCAAAGAAATACTCAAAAAATACAATTTCAGTGCATCAAACGCAGTATGTAACATCTACACAGGTGACGAATCTTGAACTTATTCGTATGAACGCGAAAGTAAGCAGCAGTCAACCGTGTGGGTCTTCCAAGATGAGAACAAAATCCAACAAAAGTTGTCCGTGCTCGAAGCACTTCAAATGAAACCGTTGCCCGTTTTTTTGGAAAACATGGACATGTCATGACCGTTACTTTAGAGGATCATACAACAGTTAATTCTACTTGGTATACAAACATTTGTTTGCCACAAATTTTTGGAGAAAAAAAGAAAAATAAACCGATGACGCCAGATCATTCTCCATCATGACAATGCAAACTCTCATACATCAGCTCAAACAAGTGACTATTTTGAGCACTCAAAACTTCGAATTGATAGATCATCCGCCATATAGTCCTGATTTAGCACCTAATGATTTCTTTTTGTTCCCACACGTAAAAGAACAAACTGCATGGACTACGATTTTCGATACCAGAAGAGGCGGTTGATAGTTCAATACACATGTTTTGGAGTTATCTCAATCGGAATGAAAAAAATTCTGTGAAAATTGGTTCCAACGTATGCAAAAGTGTATCAATCATCGTGGAAAATATTTTGAAAAGCAGTAAAGAAGTTTTCACACCTTAAGTTTTGTTTTTGTTACTTATTCCTGTTATATATCGAGCACGTCTCGTAGTAAAATAATCTTGCTACTAGTTTTACTGCCAATGTCTATAATGCTGGTAAGTGGCCCAGATCCAGTGGATATAGTAAAGACTCTGATAACACTGATGCCCTTCCCCAAGAGGAATTACAACAACCATCACCTCAAACAGTCACCATATATGGTAGGGTCGTTAAAACTTGTGTGTGTGTTTTTTTACAGTTGCAATATTTTTATTTCAACATAAATAAGTTACATTATTTAAACTATTTAAACTGAACAGTTTAACTATATCCTTGATTAAATTTGAGTTTTCTGTACATGCTTTTTGAATGCCAGATTGTCCTTAATAGTAATAACTGAACTACTTGATTACTTTTTGCTATTTAGTGCCTGATACAAAATTTTTACCCTATTACTGTTTACTCTAAGAAATACTGCGCTAATAGTGATATATTTAATTATGTAAATCTGTTTACGAGTTTAGTTTGAGTAAAATGTAATTGGTACAAGACTTACAATTTTGTGGCCATAAACTTGTGTACATTTATTTTGAGTGTTCATGAATTACAAGATTAGTGATGGATCTTGTTGGTTCGAGCCAGATATTAATCTCCTTTCAAATACATGTGCAATCAGGCACTGCAGTAATATTGTTGGACACATCATATTTGCATTAGTAAATAAATTAATTTTATTTATTTAAAGTTAAATGTGAAGAGGCTTAACCTTTTGTTATATTTCGGGATTATTTTTTTGGGAATAAATTTGGTTAGTGGAGCTCTAAATTCTCCTTGATATATTATGGTACTTTGGGTTTGTTTAAGAACTTGGAATCGCTCTCGTTGTTACTTTTAGCTCCAGTTCCAGGCTCCCCTTTTATTATAGCTCCTGTTTGATTGGTTTGAACCTATGCTTTGAACTTATCTGAGCTAGTTCAGATCACCTAATTGTCACCACACTTTATACAAGGTGTTTCAAAATTGCACGGCACTATTTTAAGGAAGTGTTTTTTAGTACAAAATAAACATAAAACTTCTAATAAACGTATGCCCTAAAATGTACCCCTATGGAGTTATAACCCCTTTAAGGGGGTTAGGTGAAATTGAGTTTTTTTAATTATCTGAAGAACCACAAAAGATATTTTATTCAGATTTTTGTTGCCTACCCATGTTTTTATGCCAAATAAGATAGGCTTATCCATTTTTCGATAATAAAATCAGGAGCGCCCCATTCGGGGGGGGGGATCACGTTTAACCTTGTAATTTTTGTGTGTAAGCTTTTATAAATTATAATGCCAGAATTAGAATCTTTTGACATTTCTGAGTAAAAAAGTCACTCTTGTTTGAAGTCGATATCTGTAGCCGTTTTCGAGTTAATTGAGGTAAAGCATTCAGGATGCCCTATGATACATACCTTATTCGTTTAGTTTTAATATTAACTTCCCATATATATAGGTATAAACCTAATAAACATATGCCTTCAATATCTCTGTATCAACTTGGCATATGTATAAACTATACAAATGTCTCAAATTAATCAATGTATTACTTAGATGTTGAAGACTAAAGCTAAATGTCAAAATGCGATGTTAATCAAATAGCATTGGATATTAGAAGCTCTACATTATAACAGTTGCATATCGTTTATTTGTTTGACAGGTGATTATGTATCTACTATGTATTACCTTTGTTATGTTTAAACACTGTGTAAGTTACTAATATGTGTTACTAGTTCTGTTAGTTTTTGTGTAAATCGGTACTTTGAAAACACTTTAATTTGTTGTATCATGGGAGACACCACAAACTTGTTCACATTTGCAGAACAAACAGACATGCTGTTAGTTTATGGTGAAGTACAGAGAAATGGCGCTGCTGCAGTTCACAAATACCAAGAACAATTTCCAACTAGAAGTATACCAAATCGTAAGACATTTCAATCCATTGAAACACGTCTTAGGGAAACTGGCACGCTAAAACCTACACGAGTAAATGTTGGTCGACAAAGATTTCGACGAGATGTAAATGTTGAAGAACAAATAGTCAATGCTGTTCAGTTATCTCCTAGTACTAGCACCAGAAGTTTGTCTCTTCGTTTTGGTGTTTCATCTGCAAGCGTTTGGCGAACATTGCACGAGCAGCAACTGTACCCATTTCATGTGACATCTGTGCAGATTTGTTACCGCAAGATTACATCAAACGAACCAATTTTTCGCAGTGGTTAATTCAAAAATGCACACGACATCGTAACTTCTTGATCCGCTTACTAGTGACTGATGAATCTACCTTTACAAGAAATGGAATTACCAATTTTTGCAATACCCATACTTGGAATGAAGAAAACCCCCATACCACTGTCACAAATCATTATCAGCATACATTTTCGTTAAATGTCTGGTGTGAACTTCTTGTTGACAATCTCATCGGCCCCTTCTTTTTACCACGACGACTTTCAGGAGTGTTTTATTTGAATTTTCTGCAAAATAACCTTTATGAGGTGTTAGAGGATATTCCAATTACCGATAGATGTGGGATTTGGTTTATGCATGACGGTGCCCCAGCCCACTTCTCTCATATTGTCACTGACTATTTAAACGCAGAATATGGTAACCGATGGATTGGCCGAAATGGACCTGTTAAATGGCCACCTCGATCTCCCGATCTAACACCGTTAGATTATTTTGTTTGGGGTTGGATGAAGACTATAGTTTATTCTAAGCCTATCTACACGCAAGAGGAGTTAAAGAATCGAATCGTGGAGGCTGCTGATACTATTAAGAATCGTCCTGATGTTATAAGACCTGCCCGAGAGCAATGGATTCGCCGTGCTGGATGCTGCATACAACACAATGGTAGGCATTTTGAAAAGTTACTTTAAATGTTTAATTGTAATACATATTTTCAACTCTCAACATCTATGTAGGTATGTAAAGCATCATAGGGCATCCTGAATGCTTCACTCCAATTAACTCGAAAACGGCTACAGATATCGACTTCAAACAAGAGTACGTTGTTTACTCAAAAATTTCAAAAGATTCTAATTCTGGCATTATAATTTATAAAAGCTTACACACAAAAAAATTACAGAGTTAGACGTGATCCCCCCCCATGGGACGCTCCTGATCTTATTATCGAAAAATGGATAAGCCTATCTTATTTGGCATAAAAACCTGGGTAGGCAACAAAAATCTGAATAAAATATTTTTTGTGGCTCTTCAGATAATTAAAAAAACTCAATTTCACCTAGCCCCCTTAAAGGGGTTATAACTCCATAGGGGTACATTTTAGAGCATACGTTTATTAGAAGTTTTATGTTTATTTTGTGCTAAAGAACACTCCCTTAAAATAGTGCCGTGCAATTTTGAAACACCCTGTATAATCAAACATCTAAATTTTACCATGACAATATCCAATAATAATATCAAAAATATTTAATTATTTCTCTCAGGAATGGGAAATTTATAGTACCAAAAAAAACTTAATAATTATCTAAAACATTATTGGAATTCAAAATATGCATAATAAAATTTATTTCAAGTTATATTTGTACTATTGTGTCGATCCTTCATGTACCCTCAGCCCTCACATGATACCTGAAAATATCAATGTAGTAGTAGCTCTTGAGATGATGGTTGAGTCTAGCAAGCAGACTACTACCAATGAGTCCCTTAGTTTGTACTTGTTACCTCTTCAATTGACAGAGAAATATACCTCAACTTCAGTTCATTCATTTGATTAAACTGTAAAATTAATGCCGCACATACATAAATAGAAATCATCTTGTTAACTTGAACATTATCTCTTAAACAATAATTAAACGTCATTGTACTTTACAATATGAAGACTATGGACTTATCTCTACTAAGATCAGTAGACAAATAATAATTCCAACCGTAGCACAACCAACTTAATATAAATGGTGTTCCGTACTTTTGATTGAAATATGTTCTCAATGAAAATAAATAAATTTGTTGGCTGTCGTGTTAAATTGCTTAATTTCGAGAATTAATAAAAACCTAAATATACTTACGGTCTTTGATTTTTAAGTGAATGTAATCGTGCCATTTCTCCTGTATACACTCGTTCAGGTATTTCATCTTTATATTCAAGAACTTTATATTGACGCATCATAACATCTTCTCCAGTCGATTCAATACCAAAATATTCACAAACTGTTGGCCAGAACTTGTCTTTCCATGTAATAAAATCATCTTCAATGCTATAAAATATATGTACATTAGCAACCAATATAGATTTGTTAAAAATCTTACGATTAAAGCAGTTAATATGTAACGACAAAACACAAATGAGTTCACTAAATTCGTAACGTTGATTGATTTAGCTCAAAATCAAGCTACGAACAACATGATGCAAACGAACAATATTTAAATAACACAGCGAATTCTAGGCAAAAATTTTTACTGTTTCACTGTTATGATTCATTTCCTTATCAAGTGTTACTGTTGATTGCTTCTCTATAATCGTTAACTCTTTTTACATTATCTTATGTTAAAAATAATCCATTCAATGCATAATTTTACTTATGTGAAATATCCTGAACCCTGACAACTATTACTGCAAGTCAAAAATATAAAAGGCGAACAGACAGTTATAGCAACGATAGGGCCTTCCAGGTTTGGACAATGTTAGTTTGGAAACCACGTCATGAGTAACATAATCAGAATGTGTAATCAATATTTCTAAAGGTACAAATTCATGTCCTAAAGCCAAAAGTGGTTTGCAGCTGAGTGGATACAAAAAAAGTTATTCTGATAGACTCACACCCGAAGCAATCCAAAAAGCATTTTGTGAAAAAGTATCTGAGCAATAGTATGATTCCAACTAGATTGAGCAACGAGTTATACTACACAAAATTACATGACGACTCCTGGGTGCCTCGTATTGTAAATTGGTTGTCATAAATAACCCAACTTGATCATTCCTAACTTTCTCCTATGCGGTATTTAAAGTCTGAGGTGTTTGAAAATGGACATCGCACACTACAAAATATAAAAACCAATATTACGTCAGCAATAAAATCTGTAACGTGTAAATATTGTTTTCTCACATATTTTCATTGTGTGCTGTTTCATAGCCTTCCCGTTTAAAATTTATATGCAGCAAGAACAATATATTATTCTATCCTTATTCAACAAGCTTGCTCAAAACCACAATTTAATTCTCGTTCGTGATATATTATTAATACCTGATAGGCAACCTTGTTTTATCTCTACAACACATATGAGAATTCCAGTTAATTTAGTTTGAAATATTATTATTTTGTTATTATTTTCTGATGATGTGCTTCCTAATTTAAAAATGTGGGAAGTGCTTTTGTAACTAGTTTCTTTTATCAATTAGAAGTCATACTGATTTGTACTATTTGTACCACCTTTCAAAAGGAATTGCTGGAACAGACTTCTATTTCGTCATTGTCCACAGTGTATCGCTTATCAGATTTGAGAAACAAACCATTACACTACTTGCATTTCCTTAGGTGTCGTCAACCCAAAATGGGTGGTTTACGTCTCGCCACAAAGTTTTTTTTGAAATCTGTAGCTACTTGCTGGTGATCACTGGTATTGTATAAACGAGGTTACTTTGCAACATTAGGAATCAAATAGGTAGAACATAATAATAATGATTCCTTATCGCATTGTCTCAGTATCTGGTTATACATATTTATAATGGCTGTTATGCTCGCGCATTACTTAAGTACACATTAGGTAGTAGAAATAAATTGATTTAGTTTCAGTTACTTAAATAAGCTTTAGCATGAAATCATCCTGAAAACATTGTAAGGCAGCCTCGTGGCATAGTTGGTATACGTGAAACTACTATGCCCAAGGTATCAGGTTCGAATTCCGTCAAGGGTCCGTTTGAGAAATGTTAGGCAAGAAATTTTCATAAAAATACGCCTCATTCGGATGAGAGGTAAAATGAAGGTCCTACGTGTGAGTGTTGTCACACACGTTAAAGATCTTTACCTTGCTTGGAACAACAAGGGTTCGGCAAAATTCAAAATTTTCCAGATAAAAAAAACTCACTTCCTGGCCACTGTAGTACCTTTGGAAAATCAAATGTGGTAAAAATTTTATAGAGCTTCAGTGATTTACATTTTATAATGTGCTATTTAATATGATATTAAATTTGGACAAGAAAAATGACCAATAAAACTGGGGGTGTAACTGTTCACAATACTATTTGTATAATTCACATGGGGTTCAAAATACTACAGAATTGTAAAACGTCATAAAGTTTAATGCAAATGACAAGCTTTCTGTAAAGAGTGGAAACAATGATCGTTCACACAGATGATGACATTGGACCGGACTATAAGCCAGCGTAAGACACACAAAGCACGAGAACGGAATTTTTAAAAGGAGAGATTTAAATGACTAAGTTTTAAAAAGTTGGTCAGCTAAATTATGAAAGGAACGATGACAAAGTAACAACAGAAGTATAGACTGTAGGCACTTAATGAGGTGGTCAACGCCAATTTGTTTTTAAACTTTTCATGATAAGCAAACCAGGAAGTTCACGCACATAGTATCGTAGAAGTTATAATCGCGTCGGTCGAGCATCGGTAAAAGGGCATGGCATACAAAGGTGATGAATGGATTTCATTCTTTCAGCAAACGTTGGAATTTGAATAGATGTCAATAGTTAATAAAAAGATGAATGATTGGTGTTTCTGGATGTGCTTAATTTAATTTTTAAAAAACGAAGGAGGGAATTTAACTGCGAGTACAGCTTGAGCTTTTCTTTTTTCAACCAAACTTACGAAGTAAGTTAGGTTAATAAGATCGCTACGTCGCCGTCGTCGCCGCCGTCGTCCGTTGCACGTTTTTTTCGTTTTACAAACATTTGATATACGGATGTTGTTCAGTTTTTTACGCTGATTGAGAATATGCTATCCATTTTTCGATATCTCATTTAGTTTTCGAGTTATTCGACTTTAAAGTCGAAATTTTGACTATGATAAACTTCACTCCAGCAAAAAATAAATAAAGTTTTAGGTTAATATCGACCTCTTGAGCATATTTTCTCATAGCTCCATACCTCCTGAACATATTTTCTCAAAGCACCAATGCTCTAAGTCGAAAGGTTTTCGAGTTATTCGACATCTTGTTTTTAATGTATATGTAATATTTATATTTTTGATAACAACATATCTGTAAGTTTGGTTAGAAGTTCTGCACATGAGAACTTAGATTTTTTTGTTTATGCTATTGCGTGTTATGTGAATTAACTTATAAAAGCCTTTTTCAATTACTGGATATCTCAGTTCTGTCTCTAGTATCTATTAAATCTGTTATATTTTGTATAAAAGTAAAGGAATTCCTTTGTTTCCTAAATCAGGTTCTGGATATTTATAAATATTTAGAATAAAATAGTTTCGAATGCATAAACACGTTAAGATATACCTTGCAATCTTTATTGCTCTCGGAAAAATTATGTATACAAGCGCTCTTTAAGTAACGGTGTTCTCTATTCTAATTGAATGTAGGACCTCAGTCAGTTTGAATAATGCAATTCTGTGAGGGGTGAAACAAATTCTGTGACAAGGGGTAATGATGTGAACACTTTAGTGCCAAACAGAAGCAACTGTTTTCGGGAGAGTGCAGTTACCATATGTTTTGATAGTGTCCGAATTAGTCATTCCCATCTTTTTTACTTTCCTTTGGGACACAACAGCGACTATTGGCGAACAACGTAATACAATCTGCAGAAGATCGAATCACCAAGACCATAAGAGTTACATAACCTTACATGTGATTTTCCAAGCTCCACCCGAAGGTACTATATTGGCCAGGAAGCGAGTATTTTTAACCTGGAAAATTTGGAATTTTGCTAAACCCTTTGCTGTTCCAAGCAAAGTAGGGATCTTTAATGTGCGTGACAACACTCACACACGGGACTTCCATTTTACCTCTCATCCGAACGAGGGTGTATTTTTGTGAAAAAAGCTCGCCTAACATTTTTCAAGCGGACCGTATCGGGATTCAAATCCGGGACCTTGGGCATAGTAGCCATGCACATATCACTACGCCACGAAGCCACCGGAGTTACATAACCAGAGGGCATGAACAAGTGTTCGCAACTTTACTAACTTTCTAGGAAATACCAAAATTTGCACGATTAAACTTTAATAATTAATTAGGAGATATTGTGATGAGGGTAACAACCTTATAAATATATACATGCAAACTTGTAAATATAAATTGTTATTGATTTGTAGAGCGACGCAATTAGTTTATTTACATTTAAACATAATACTATTGGAAAGGAAGTTTCAAACTTTTAAAACACTAAAAACAGTGAGTATTGATTTAAACACAAAATTTGATTGTAGTTGCTAGTAAATTCCTTTGTGTAAATTTAGTATTTTTAATGGACTTCGGAACAGTAAAGTGGAAGTTGGTATTGCACTGTTTTTCTATGTATTATTGTTAAGGGCATTTCCAAATAAAAGAGATTTAAATGTATAAATCAATCTAGGAAACTAGAACAATGAAAGGGTCGTATTATTTATCGATAAATTTTTTTTTTAGGAAGTTCTGTTAATAATATTTGGCCAGTTGGAGTTTGGTTTGTTTTTTCTTAGGTAAATAAATGTAAATTTCGGAATTACTTTTAATAGTTTAAGCTTAGATGAAAGTTTAATTAAAATTATTTATAAGATAGGTAAAGGTGATCATTGTGAAAGGATATTCAGCTACCCATGTGACGAAGTCGTATTTTGGGAGAGATCTTTATTTTAAAATTTTCTTTAATTAGATAAAAAGCTAATGAGCATTTTTAAGGTAAGGTAAATAAAAGTAGAGTATGAAATGATGAAATTTAAGAAAACCGAAAACAAAGAGACCTATCTGACATAACCGTCTTCCAGGTACCAAAAAATTTGAAAACATTGCTGGAAAACGATTTGGTGCCCTTATTTTTGACAAATAGCAAAGCCTTTCAAGATAACTGGTTGTAAAGTAGTTTTGTATTTTAGTCATTTTACATGTTTATAATTATATTATTTTTTCCATAGGAACCCACTGTAGTTAGGCAGTGAATCCTTAAAATTGTTACAGGGTTCCCATCCCTTCTGAGCAAATTAAAATTCGTAACGTAACGTCATTTTTACACATAACAACTGTACACGTTAATTATGTTTTGTGATTTCCTAGGTATTTAATTGTTTACACCGACATCGATCGCTAATTATGGTAGATGTATTTTTATTACAAAATTATATTTATAGCAATTTATAAATTGTAATTTCAAAATACGATAATTTTGATGTGTTGTTGACACTTAAATTTTAACTGTAGCTTAACAAACAAGATATGTGAGTTGATATTTAATTAGTAATATTGTATTATTTCACAACCTAACCAGACGAATCTCATAGTTATTAGTTATATAAGTGTTGTAACTAAAATAATTATTGGTCCTTGCATACATGTGCAATGTTGATATTTTATCTGTTTATCTTGTTAGTATTGATATAGTAACTAACTTTTTATTCTGGAGTGTATTATTTTATATCGGGTACCAATACTTTGATGCAGAAGCCAGTCGCTTCTAGATTTGTTTTGGTGCATTATTTTCTCTTTTTATTTATTTCTTTTCCTTTTTATCTTCCTTGCGGGTGATAGGTAGGTCATCGTGGTTTGCGTGAGATTACGAAGCCAGCTGCTTTACTAAGATAATCCCTGACAAGTGTCTCTTGTTTTTTCCTGTCCATGCCACTCTACCATAAGCCGAACCAGGCAGTTTTTATATCCAACCACTACATTCCTCCTGGATTATTTTGTTTTAGATTTTCCTTTATTTTTTCTTTTTTCTTATCCCATTTCTTAATTTTGGCATGACCTTCCTCAGTACCACTCTTCAACATTATTTATTTTTCTTAGTTTACTCGCTTTCAAAGTGTGCTCATTTAAAAAATGTTATCTTTAAAAAATAATATAATATGAGTAAACTGTAATTTAGGTGCAATAGATAGATATTTTTGCCAATCCTGTCTTTTTATTACCATGACTATCGTAGTAATCTAAAAGCTGTCGCAACTGATTATTCCACCACTGTTTGTCGCTGCACTATTACGTGGCAAATATCTGAACATAAAATTACTTGCTACAATACTTGTGTTAAAAAATATAAAGCTGATGTTCTTTTTTTAATTATGAAAGCAACTTTGAAATTCATTAATAAAATTGAGAATTTAATTAGGTATATTTTTGAAATATATGATAGATGATTATTACTATATAGTTAGGGACAGGAAATAAAATAAAAATATTAGATAACTATAAAATTTAAATAGTAAGTGAAGTCCAACAAATATATTACAAGCTTGCATGAATTTCTTCAAAGTATAACTATATTCAGTCGATTCTGATTAATTGGGTCACTGGTTAATTTAGTAGTCATTTTTCCTAGCTAAATGTTAAAAGATAAACCAAATTAATAAACTAGTACATGTATCGGAAAAGAAATTTTGCAATTTTTGACATATTTTAGGAATTTTCAAAGTTTGAGAACAGTTGTTACGGTAACATGCAGAAAATATTCAAACTACGAAATGGAACATAACATAGCGAATACACTATTTGGCAACACTAGCATGATACAAATCGGTTATCTATCATCATGCGTCTGGTCCATATAATCTAGAAAAAACAATCATAAACCTTTCAAACGTAGTAATGCTCCACGAACAACATGGATTTAAAATTTTAATACGTTTCAAATTCTGCAGATAACCCTGATACAAAACATGCTCAAATAACAAATTTCTAATGCATATCTTGTGTTCTTAAAGACTCTTGTATTTCATTCCTTATTGTAATGAGATTTCCCATTAAAAATATCAAGTGTTGTATAGAGATTAATTCTCAAACTGTGTCATAGTAGACATGGGTTCCAGGAGGCTCCTCTGTACGAAGGGTTCCGCAATTCTCAAGCCGTATTGAAGTGAAACCATATTATAGACGTGTCGTGTTACTGCCTACTTATTTACCTACATATTACTTATGTTATTTTAGAATTTAATATTAGTTTGTTTAATTGAGACTGCCGCTCAATTGGGTATCTATGTGCCCCAACAAAGCAGAATCGAATGTATACAACAATTATATTGGGTTTGGATACTAACTACTGTTTACTAAATGCAAATGAAATGAAATGAGGATGTATTTTCATACAATTGATTTATAGTTATTATGATACGATCCTTACTTACGAGTTGCACACTTACTTTCTGAAGTCAACAGTGAATACTATGTTTACTCAAGAATTAACGTTGCAATAATTATACTAACTTTGCATCATCATCTCCTAATCCAAGCTCAAACACCCGAGTAGCTCCAAGTTCTTCCAGTCTTTTGTCCACATAAATGCCAACTTGATTATAATGTTCATATGTCTTGTTTCCAAGACCGAAAACCTGTAATTCAAAATGAATAGTTTATTAATTGTTCAACTAATGAACTGTTAACATTACTACAGCTATATGTTTGAAAAAGATATTAATAATTTAAGTTTATAAATTCTAAATGCAATTAAAAGTTGCAAAATTACAAACAAAAATTATGCTTTCCCATGATAATATTAGAACTAAATATTATTGTGGTGAAAAGTATTTCATTGTGTAACATTCTAAATCTACACAGAAGTTCAGTGAACTATAAGGCAATATAAGTCAACTATAATCCAAATTCCAATCGCAAATAGAGATTACAACAAAATTTGTGGCTCAAATATTTTTCACCTATAATTAGAGCACAGTCTGAACTACTAACTACACAATCGCCTTTTCGATTCAAGCATTTTTCACCATGTCGTACTATGCCGATATCATAGAAATCTTGACAAAACAACTTGCCAATTTTGTATTACACTTAGAAATTTGTCACCCAGTCTAAGTTTGTTAACACCCTGTGTAATGCTACAGACTTGTGCGGTACCTGAACTGTTAATTATTGTAGTTGTCCAAATTTAAGCGATAACACCGTGCACCTGTTGTATGAGTAGTATAGAACAGACGTCCATACAAAGTACATAATAATTGTATCATGTGTGCGATTTCATACTAAAATATACTTATTTGTATTATAATAACTTTATGTATTTACATGCATTCAGTGTTAGTTTAATGTGCGTTTATTCATATCATTAAATTGATGTTATGCTCTACATCGGTTTTCTTCCACTGAAAACTGAAACAGGTTATGGGCCCAGATATCTACCACAGTTAGATATCCAGAATCTCAGAAACCAAGACCAGACGTATTTATTAATTGAATAAACAAACTCATTTGAAAACAACAGTTGGTATTTGTGATAGTAATATCAGAATCCTAATCGGTTATAGGATGAGCTACATACTACGAATTGAAACAATATCTACGAATAATTCCGATACATGGAAAATATAAAATAATGCCCCTGTTGAGTAAAAACAATACACAGAATCATGTGAGCAGCAAACATTTGGGACAGTGCAAAGAATAGATAAAAGAACTCAAAGTGTGATAAATTTGGTGAAATCAGATATTATATTGTTAATTAGTCAATTAAACAAATTAAAGGATGTGTAACTTGCCACGATGTTTGGCTGAAATTAAAAAGTATATATCAATCAAAAAGTCCTGCTAGAACTACACTTCTAAAATAATTAACATTATGCCACGTGGAAGAAAACAGCGATATGTATGTACATATCAACAAATTTTTCGATGTTGTTGATAACCTTAACGAATGAGAGCGGAAATTAACCTCGATTTACTCTCAAATGTGTTACTATATAGTTTGCCATCAACTTTTGAATATTTTTGTTATGCAATCAAATAGAGTGATTAATTACCAGTACTTGTACTACATACCAAAATTACTAAAGATGATGCCCGCAAAATGATGCTCATGGATATGTACATGACACGATGCTAGTGAATCGGAAAGTGTAACTCAAACAAGAAAATAGTACACAAATGTGGTTCTGTTATCAGTGATGCACATTTTAAATTCTGCAGTCACAGACGTACGAAAGGTAGAAAAAGCAATTCAATACAAAGTGAATAAAAAGTTTGTTCTCTAGCATGATGTCTGTTATAATAGCAAATGAACGTCTGTTTCCATAATGATAGAAACAAGAAACCAAGTTATTAAATATAGTGCAGACACGTTTGGAGAGCTATGAGAGTCGAAGCAATTGGAAAATATAAATTCTATGCCAAATTCATAGATGATCACTGAAGATTCTGAATGGTTTATTTTATTAAATCACAGAGTGAAGATTTGCAAAAGACAATAGAATATTTTAACTTCATCGAGAATCAAACCGGTAGAAAAGTTAAATACTTACAATCCGATAATAACACTAAAAATATTTCTACAAATTTACAGATAATTTAAGAAATCAAGGAGTTTAAAATCATTTAACTCCCGAATAAAGTACTTTTGCTGAGAGGAAAAACAGCACATTCTTAGATACCCTACATTTGACTTTCCAATACTCCACCCCAAAGTACTACATTGGCAAGGTAGTGAGTTTGTGTTACGTGGAAACTTTGAATTTCGCCAAACCCTTGCTGTTCTGAGCAAGGTAGGAATCTTTAACACGCGTAACAATACACATGAGACATACATTTTACCTCATCCGAACAAGACCATATTTTTGTGAAAAATGCTAACCTAACATTTTTCAAGCAGTTCGTGTCAGAAATGAATCTGATGATCTTAGGATTAGTAGTCATACACAAATCTATCTAAGCAATGGTGTCGTCACACTCTTAAATACCGCTTGTTGTTTATTAATTCAATCAGGGTTACTCCTACGTTTTGGACAGAATCTGTACATTCAACAACATAGATGTCCTAATAAGAAATTTAAAGAGTTAACACCCTATGAAGTTTGGAGTAAAAATGCGCCTGATATATCTCCTTTGAGAGAAGCTGGTTGTAAAGTTTTTTGTTTAAATTGTGAACCTAATAATGGGGAAATTTGACAAACGATCCAAAGAAGGAATTTTTATTGGTTGTTCGTTGGATACAAAAAGTTGTAGAATTTGATTACCTGAAGAAATAAAAGCAACTATTGTTCGAGATGTAACATTCAAGAAAAATACCACAATTTTTATTCAAAAATTTTCTTTTACTTCGAAAATATGTAATGAACCTAAATCAGAAATACACACTATAAAATTTATTGAAGAATTATTAAAAAATTCTTGGTGATCAAAGATTTTCAAAAAATGAATCAGATGAAGCTTTTGAGGGAGAAGCCAAGGCTTATGTTTCTGGTGTTGTATCTTGTGAGATTCTATGGGGTAAAAATAACAAAACCTACATTAAGCTATCTTTACTGTAGTTTCAACAGACCATATGCAACTGGCCTCTCAATCATTGCAAGGGTTCTCCCCTGTGCTATGTGACATGTACAACATGTAGAATAAGTTTAAAGGTGCAGTAGAGCTTGTGAAAGTGCGATGTCTTTTTAATATACACATTTTAATTTATTTATTTTAAACATTGTTGATAGTAATTTTCGTTCCTACTAAAATATATCACAGAATTCACCTGCAAGGTCGGGTGGTTGAGCAATGAAGGGCCAACCTAGGGCAAGGAAGGCAGCACAATGGGCCCACCAGGAGGCCTAAGTGCGCGTGGCTTTAAGTCACCCTTCCCAAGTTAATCAATCAATCAATATATCACAGAAGCTGACTACTCTATAGTCAAAAGCACTCCGTTTTTAAATTTGATTACATATTCTAATTCTTTCTAATTCTTTCACGTGTACACAGCCGATTATATATTAAGTACAACATAAGATGCAAATAAATATTTTAATAATCAATTTACCACCAACATTACATTTATTGTATATGAAAAATATTTAATTATACATGATTGTGTATTAATTACAAGCATTTATATAAACTGTTACATTGTCATCTTATATTGCATTTTACATGCATAAAGCACAAGAGTCAATTACAATACTCGCACATGCAACATGGCCAATGCCATTAACGAATCACAACAGCTGAAAAGCTGCACCAAAATATAATACATTTGCCCCAACGAGAACAAATAGCAAATAATCACACAACATGTTACCATTATAATTAATGCTAGATACTGCACCCGGAACACCCAGAATTATTAGAATAAGTTCAAAAGGTTTCCCTCGCAAGGAACATGTACAATGTAATGTATAATTGTAGAACAAACCTATATTACAAAAATTCCTATAAAAGAAGCTATCAGCAGAGCTAATTCTTTTGAAAGGTTTGAAGCTATACGTTACCAAAATTACTTTTGTTATAAAAAATCCTTGGTAGTCGTATTGTTCCGACAAATAAATATGATGCTAACAAAAGTAGAATGAAGAGAGCCAAGATTGTTTGCTCAAGGATTTGCTCAGTAACCAGGAATGCATTTTAATCAAACTTTTGTACCAGTCACTCGTCTAAGTATGGTAAGATTAGTTGCTGCTTTGGCTGCTAATTAAGGTACACAAATTCGACAATTAAAGATTTACGTGCACTTATACATGGAGAATTAGATGGACTAATTTACATAGAATCCCCAAATCAAATTGGTCAAAATTAAAGGTCTATTTCTGAACATGAGGAAACTGATTCCTTAATAAGAAATAAGGTTTTAAATATGTTAAAGAAACCAAAGTTGGAAAATAAAGTATGCCTCTACAAAAATCATTATACAAATTACACTAATCTGAAAGAAGTTGGTATTCTAAATTAACTAATTTTTTGAAAAAATGCGGCTACAACTACTAAAACAGACCCGTGCTTGTATTATATCAGCAGACAAAAAGAGCATTAATTATCACATGCATCGCCAATATTTTAATGATTTCTAGAAAAATTGCCATTATTAATAAAACTGAAAAAATGTTGCCCACAAAAATTAAAGATCTAGGAGACAGATTTTGTCTTGGAACTGAATTTAGTAGAAACAGTAATGCGATATCACTATATCAAAAAGGATATATTTCAGATATTTAATCGTTCTGGAATGTCCTAATCCAATGCAGTGTTGATTCCAATGGATCCAAACGTTAAATGAACAAAACCTACTGAAAAAGCTACAGAAGAGGAAGAAATACCATATCGTGAACTTATAAGTGCTCTAACGTATTTGTCTACTAGACCCGATATAAGTTAGCTAGTCAGTTCAACAATTGTTATAGAATGTCACACCGGAAAGCTGTGTTCAACAATTACTATATAACATCACACCGGAATGCGAAAAAAGTACTACGATAAGTGAGAGAAACTATAGAACTTGGTACTGTTTACAAACCAAATCCTGAACCCATTAAAGGATATGCAGATACAAATTGGGGAAATCGACTGGTCAATCGTCACTCATTTACTTTTATGTTATCTGGTAGTCCTTTCTTAAAATTTCAAGATGCAACATACTGCTATTTTATCATTGTTTTAAAAAAGATGAAAATTTGTGCTAGTACCAATATGGCAGTCGTAGTAGCCAAATATCGCAAATTACGGGTTCACAATGTGAACCCGCAATTATCGACTTTCCGGATTCAGTATGCGATTATATCTCAGAGATTAATAATCTAATCAAAGTCAAGCAGGTATTGTTTTGAACAGGAATGCATGTGTTAAAACATTCTAGGTTTCAAGTCCGCATCTAAAAAATGCAAAAACAACGTGAATTGAATGTTTGAAAATTAACAGATTTTCTTAAAATGTCACGATATGTAAAGACCATAAGCAGAATACTAAAATCGAGCAATAACGTATGGACCTAAAGCTTCCCCGTATTCCATAAATGTAAGTTGCAACTAAATTATCTAATTAAAAAATTATTTTAGTTTATTGTCCATGAAATTAACTGCGCCAGTATCCGATAGCACCAAAATTTCTTTTTGTGCAAGTATATATAAATGTGTAATTTACGCTACAGAATTTAATGCTAATACTAAAAATTCCAAGAATTTTCACATTATTCCATAACTTCCAGGTTATTACATTCAGAATTGTTTAGTAAATACGTTAGTTTTAATAAACTTCGACTCTAATTGGACGTCACGTTGTTTCAATTTTAGGTGATCGTAAGTGTTTGTTCAGAGTAGTTGCTTATTTCTATATTTAGCAGCGATGAAAACCATCGCGACACTCTCTTGCAAGTAGTCGATAAAATAAAAGACAGCGGAATTTATTTGCAGCGTTTATTAATAGTGATTCACCTTATAAGCTAAATACTCCCTGTATGTTTGTTGTGGTTTGTTTAGTATTCTTCTAAATCTTCTTTGGGGATTAAACCACTCATAGTTTTTAAAATTATCTTTATTAACGTTTCGATCCATGACCTAGGATCGTTTTCAAAATAATTTTGAAACGATCCTGGGTCATGGATCAAACGTTAATAAAGATAATTTTAAAAACTATGAGTGGTTTAATCCCCAAAGAAGATTTAGAAGCCTTATAAGCTACTTATCGGTTACTAATGCAAGGGAATATGACAATTCTTTAGATGGAGAATAGCTGGTGATGTAGAATTGCATAGGTCAGTTGTTTCCGGTATACTTATTTAAAATACATAATGACAACCACAATCACATTTCTGAGTATGTAGCTGGCAGCACAATCTTTACAAGTGATATTTGTAGCAGCCATTACAATGTCTTGCCGTCGAATTTTGATAGGATTTTTCTAGTTACTGTTTATAATTATAATCAGTGATCTCTGTAGAGGCATATCAGTATATTAAGAATTCCAAGTATGTGTTTGTGAATATTTAAAACTTGTGAGTCGAATAAAGAAGTGTAAACTGAAGTACGTTACAGTAGTGCCAAAAACATAATATAAATGCAGTCATAGGTAATTTATCTAAAATAGTAAGTAAATTTTCAATCAAAACAAACTAACGGTCATCGATCCGGTATCCAAATTTTTTTTAGCTTACGCACAATCGAAATATTAATTCATTACTTTCTTTTACAACAATGGCATCAGCACTTGTCGACTCAATCTAATACGTTTGCTCCGCTTATTGCAAAACAAACGTGCTCCAATCTTGTATTCCAGATTGCTTTAACCAGCACTATTACCGTTGTATAGCCAGTGAGATCCCGCACTAACGTTTACAAATATTAACTCACAAATAGAGTACCACATTCACTTTGTGCATATAAACAATGTATCGTACTACACAATCCCTCAAATTGGATGCCGTTAAGCCAACATGGCTAGAGATAATCAATTTTTCCTTAAATTCTATGCACAAATCACTTATAAACTAAAAAAACTAAAGCTGAACATCAAAAACAGACAAACTTCTACGGGTTCAGGAACATAATTTTGTTTCCAAATCAAATCTTTCTGTCCATTCAACAGCTCTGCTTATCTCTTCATTTGAATAACTATGCTTACCCTTAGTATCCAATAAATTTATTGATACCTCGGGCCCCTCATTTTTTTGTAATTGAAGTGTCATTTTTTAACCCCCTCAACCGCAAATTTAATATTCATACAATCAAAATCAACTGTAACGACGCCATTTTTTATTAACTAATAGCACCCATTTATAATAGATAGATAGACTTTATTTGATCCCATAGTTACATGGTCGTGTATACTCAACAAAGAAAACATTAATATATTATCACATACCATAAATGTCAAATATTAAAAAACAATAAATATCAACAGTTGGCAAAGTTGTCATCGAAAAACTCCTCAAGAGTATAGTACGCTCGATCAATAAGGAGCGCATGCAAGGCAGATTCAAATTTTTTTAGCGTAAGTAGTGACCTGTTTATTATCAAGTTTGTTAAATAATGTTGGGGCTATGAAAGTAAATGACTTTTGGAATCTATTATAGATTGGCAGTTGTTTGTAGATGTTGTTGGCATATCTAGTATTACAATGATGGATGGAATTAGCCGTTGTAAAGCAGTTCCTATTGTTGTAGAACAAAATTAGCATCTCAAATAAATATTCCAGTGAATGTGAGTATAGCAAGGTTTTTTAAAAATAGGTTTACAATGTGCATTTCTGTCTGCATGACAGATAATTCGCACAGTCCTTTTTTGTATTTTAAATATGGTGGATGTGTGTATTGCGACTGCGTTTCCCCAGAACGCTATGCCATATCTCATCTTATATTCAAATAATGCATGATAGACTTAGCAAACAGTAGTAAAAGATAGTTCGATTGACACAGTTCTGATCGCAAAACAACCAGATGCGAGTTTTTAGTTAACGAAGTAATATGTTCCGACCAATTTAGGCTTTGGTCAGTTGTCACGCCTAAAAATTTAATTGCTGGAACTAAATTAAAAGATGCACTAGAGACAATTGTATAATCTAAGAAAGTAGGTCTAAATGCTATACAGCAGGTTTTGCGATTATTAACAGAGAGTTTGTTAATTTTGAACCAATGGTGTGGGGCTGTAATATCAACATGTATTTTATCTTATAGTGAACTGACAGAGGAAGTCTCCCACTGAAGGCTAATATCATCGGCATATAATAAATTTAAATTTGAATAACCAAACGTCGAGTTTCAAAATTAGTTTCCCCCAGCTCAATGGGTAACATTTAATTTGATATTGTTTTGTACCTACTCCGACAAAAACCATAGTATTTGAAACCAATAAAATTGGAAGATACAACTTACCTCACTAATTTTTATCAAAAGTTTACTTGCAATAGCCAATAGTTGGCTTTCCAAATCAATCAATGCTTTAACTTCATGACCTTGAATTTTTATCTTTAAGGGAGGCGGCATCATCTGATTTGAGTCCTCCCTTTCTTTGTCATCCCTCAATAAGCTTTCTTTACAAAATTCAACTTTAGATAAGCTTCTAATTTCCCTAGAAACAGTTTCATGATTTTGCTAACACTGTTCGCAATCGTTTTCGACCCCCCACCATCCTTCTGAACGTTTGTGATACCTTCTATCATCCCGACCCCCATTATAATTCTAATTCGCTCCCTGATTAGTGACAAAAGTTTTGTCATATTTGTGCAAATAGTTATCTATTTTCTCAATATTCTTCAAGCCATTTATTAAAGTTTCTCTCTACGCTGTTTTATTTAAATGACCCACCGGCTAATGTTCTATTTCCAATCAGGAATTTTTTCGATAAATACAATGCTTTTTTTTATATAATTTCAATATACTGGGTGCTTCAAAAAATGTATACACACTTTGAACTTCCATAGAAAATTTATTTACCGTTCTACAAAGTTAAATTTCAGAAAAATAGAAAGCTGAAAGTCCAATGTAAATGAAACATAAATAACAAATGTTAATACTGTTCAAATTGGTGACCTGCAGCATCAATACAATTCTGAGTACGAGTCACCACAGATTCTGTACATCGTATCAAAACGTCCAATGAGATTTCTCTACACACTTAATGGAACTGTCAATAGGCACAATTGTGTTTACTGGTGTGAAGAAAATCCTCACATTACAATTGAAAAAGCTGTAAATTTGCCTGGTGTAAATGTGTGGTGCGGTTTGTCTTCAAGTGGACTCATTGGACCTTTTCATTTGAAGGCACTGTAACTGGTAAATTACCTAACAATGCTTGCTGATTCCATATTTTCCTGCCATTCGTCATTAATCGGTAATGATGATTTTATTTTCAACAAGATGGGCTGCTTAACTTATCACAGGAATTTCTACTTAAGGATCAAAATTGTCGGGCCAGTGGATAGCCTCAGGGGCCAATCGTAGTTTCAAAACGTTCTCAAGACCTTACACCACTGGATTTCTTCTATTGCTACAGTAAAAGATGAGGTTCAAACGAAACCACGTAACCTAGACATTCTTTGGAATGAGATTCAAGCAGTGTTGAGAAATTCTCATTGCCGTTTCGATTAATGTACAGAATCTGTGGACGTGACAGAATTGTATTGATGCTGCAGGTCACCAATTTGAACAGTATTAACATTTGTTATTTATGTTTCATTTACATTGACTTTCAGCTTTCTATTTCCTGAAATTTAACCTTAGAAGTAATTCAAAATTTTCATGGAAGTTCAAAGTGTGTATACATTTTTTGAAGCACCCAGTATATCAGCTGTACTGTACTGTATTTGTTTAACATTTTCTAATTTCATAATACAATTCCGTTTACTCATTGTTGCCCCAATATTTAGGTTTAGACTCCTAAAGTTTCTCAAAACTTATAAAAGATCTGCTTTACTTTCTGCCATTTAAACTCTTTTGGTGTCTGGTACGACTGCTTCATTCAACAAATTATTTAATTTTCTCAATAAGCTCATTAGATGCAATTTACACCCTGAATAAAGGTTTAAATTCGACCATTAAGATTTTTTCAAACAGTGATATAATTTTATCCCACAATATTTCATAAACATCGACATTAGAATTCTTTACTTGATTAATCTTTACGTTAATAGCTAATTGATCTGCCAACGTATATTGAAGCAGGCTACTGCTATCGCGTTTCTTTAATTCAAAACAAGTAATAATAAAGGTCTTTATTACTCACTGTTCACAAGTCCAATTAACAGTATATGCCTTATTTATAGATGTTTTCAGTACACTTAACAATGAAGCACTATTACACTAATGAATTTGCAAGCACTAATATCTTCTTAAACTAACTTCTTTACCATAGGTCCATTAATAACAGTAACACAACTATTATTCAATCCAAGCTCTATCTATTTATGTATACTACAAGCTGCACGTACAATAGACACGTTTAGCTCATATAACATTTATGTCTATACACTCTTAGGCTTCTAAAAGCTCAACCACATTCACTATACACGATATAATTTATATTAGACATGAAAGTATAGACTGGCCCTTACATTCATAAGCGGCGTTATATATACTCTGAGTTAAAGATATGAGTCATCCTCTAGTAATTACGAGAAGCTTTGCGATCTATTGAGAATAAACAGTGCCGGCGGCGTTTTGTGCGTTTGATTGCTAGAAGAATTCTCATATCCTGAAAACTATGCAGAGTCTACAGCGCTTGTGTGTTTGAAGGGTTGCCTAGTAGTAGCTCGCAACAATATATTATTCTGCATATCAAGCATTCCTGTGGTTAACTTTAAAACAACCCGCTCTAATTTCACTAGGTTCACACCATCCTGACTCTTTTTCTCGCTAACAGGTTCAACGCCACTGGCTTATTATTCCTTCTACCCATTTTAATATTCCAGAGTGGGAATGCTATGCTTAAATAATAATTAGAATGCCAATAACATCTATCTCAATCCATAACATATACTGGTACTCTAATTTAATCTAATTATACATAAAATTTATTAATCTTAAGCTAACCAATTTACATTTTGTGAATCAGTCTCTCCTTAACTTTGCTAACAATTCTGAGAATAACAACTGCTTTGCATTTATTATCAACATAGGCACCTGCTGCACGATCACCTCTACAATAACAACAGACAAAAACTTTATCTCGCTCTAAGTCGAGCGACAGTGTAACATACTCACTCTCATTTAAACAGATGGTCTAATCTCAAGGTGCACTTTCAATTTTAAAATACTTCCTTGTGAAAGTTAATGTTTATTGTAAGTAATACAAATTAATGAGTTCTAGACTAAAACCAATCAGTGCCATTGAACGAGATTATTCATGCAACAAGTAAATATTAAATCTAGCAACTAAACAATATAACTACGAAATAATGTTTCCATAAAGAAAGTACAATCCAATAGACCTGGATTTCCTCTTCAGCAGTTTCCTATCTTGGGCCCTGTGCAGAAAATTTTCTTTAAAGATGAAGCAGTTTGACTTAACCAATAATTTAAGAAAAATACAATTGCGTTTTCAATGGTATACAAATGTTAAGACTTGTTTGACAACCTTTTTGGATTTAACACCAATTGAAAACTTGTAAAATATCTCCACGATATGGTGGTATTCGGATTTCTTTAGCTTACGCACAATCGAAAGATTAATTCATTACTTCTTTTTGCAACAATGACATCAGCACTTGTCCACTCGATCTAATACATTCGCTCCACTTGCTGCAAAACAAATGTACCCTCCGCTGTTCTATTCCAGACTGCTTTAACCTGCACTATTACCGTTGCATAGCAGGTGAGATCCCGCACTAACCTTTATAAATATTGATGCACAGATTGAGTACCACATTCACTTTATGCATATCAACAACGAATCACCCTACATTTGTTAATAGAAAAACAAAAAACAGATTATATGGATAAAGGATAGATTGTGCCAAACAGAGCATAAATGGAATATCATTATTTTCATGAAAGAATTTAAATTTGACATATAAATTGACGTGGTTCATATTATACAATCCAAATAAAACCAAAAGCATTCTACAATGATTACAGATTTGGCTTAAATACATCTCATTGTTGCCCCTAAGTTCATGAGCATAATAGCTTTAATCAAACTGGTCAAACAATACTTAAGTATTCATCAAACAAGAAAAATCGAAAGAACGTTAGGAAATGTAATTTTTACAGTTCCTCCAAGAACTAGTTAAAAACAGTTACTATCAAAAGTTTGAAGATTCTAATGATAAATTCCATCTATTTTAACAAGTCACATTACAAAATATAAAATTTATAAAATAAAAAACTGAGTCAATTTGAATCTCTAGATTTGACTTACCAATGCTCCGCTCAAAGATACTACAGTGGCTAGCTAGGAAGCAAGTTTTTTTACCTAGAAATTTTTGAATTTTGCTGAACCCTTGCTATTCCGAGCAATGCAGGTATCTGACAACACAAACGCCCGCATGCACATACACACAGGATCTATATTTTACCTCTCGTCCAAACGAGGATGTATTTTTGTGAAAAACGCTTGCATAACATTTTTCAAGTGGTCCATGTCAGGAATCAAATGCAAGACCTCTTCAATTTGAATCCACAGAATTTGTGATTCCGCAATCATCAAAATCAGTTTAAAAACTTCCCAATTAAAGTTTGGAATGTGCTTTTCAATAAACCATTATAAACTTAAGCTTAAAGGTAGTTAAAAATATTAACAATTAGTTGATTTATTCAAGAATCAGAATTCAATTTATTATTTCTGTTAATTCCCTTTCAAGAAATTAGTGTCAATAAACAACTAATTCTACACTTAACCATGCCATTGGCCTTTATAAATTTCCCTTTTTATTAGCATATTTTCCAACATCGCAATTACCTTGTATTTTTTATCAGAGTTTTAAATTTTTTAGCGATTTAACATACAAAAAATATAGACCCGAAAATTTGCATATCTAAACTTGTTTACATGTATACCATGTAGCAACCTACAAACTAGTATTTGATCTTCTATAATTGAATTAAATTGTATTTCACGGTCATTATAATTAAGTTCATTTAGAGAACGTCCACTAGACCACGTTACAGTCTCATGAACATAATAATCATATGTAATATGCAGTTTATTTTATACTAGCCATTTATTCAATATAAATATAAAGTAACACTATACTTGCCGAGTCTAACAAGAGCAAAATGCTCAGCATATTAAATAATTTCATCTTTTATTGCAATCTTATAAAGTGTGAGTATATTTTGAAGTATGTTAAAACTTACAGTAAAATAATATACATCTCAAATCACTTCTTTATTTCTTCATCAAGGCAATCTGGAAAAATAAAGGCCTAATCACCTTAGTATGTATCTGAATGTTCTTATTTTGATGCACCAAAAATTGACTCAGTTAATTTTGAAAGTGAGCATTGATAATAGCAGCTATAATAAAGCAACTTGTGCATTTGGTGTTCTATCCTAATGCTTCGATACAATCTTCCTTTATTTTCTTCTTAGTGGGATAGTGCAACCTTATAGTTACTAAAGCATATGTTCTCCTAGTACTCGACTGAAATGTCAAATAGCACATCCGATCCCGTGCATTCCAGAAGACACATTTTTTCGGTAGTGGTTGAACACAATTAAGAAACATGCTACTATTTCATGTTATGCGATTTGGATTTCTCGTTAACCAAGATTTATCAACAACTTCTTTCATGTATTTCATTTACAGAATATGACTTTTAAATGCCACCTATTTTGCTCAACCCACTATTTCTAATATCTACTTTACAGATATATAACAAAATTTCAATAACTTCATTAAATTTTTTCTGTAATGGTTAAAGAAATACTGTATATTTAACAGAGTCTCGTAAAGCTTAACGGACTAAATAGATATTTTTGTGTGTAGTAGTAGATACCAAATAATCCACACCTGGATCGTCTAAAAATAGTAACCCAATACATTTTTCAAAAAAAAATTATTACAGATGTTTTCATATTTCAACTGTTTGTTATACATGTTAAACTGACACTAAATATTCGAGTGAAATTTATACTACCATGGAAACTTAACAGTAATAACACACCAGCTAGTTTGACGAAAGGAAAAATAGACAAACAGCTCTCACACGCACAGAATTTTGCTTACTGTTACTGTCTATATGACAAATTCTAAAATCTATGGTTAGCAAATAAAATTTTCAATTTCTTGATGTCACTTTCCGTTGGTGTCTGCTTCCAATCGCTATTGATCAGTTCAGTCACATTTTTGTTTAAAATAATTTCATTTAAATCAGCATTATTTTTGGTTTTTTTCTAATTCGTAATTTAATTTTTGTAAATAGTAAACTGTACTAGTAAAATTTCGCAAACAAAGACATATTTGACCTGTTGAGTTGCTTCATAATTATGTCGTAGAAATTAAGTAGATTAAAGCAGATGTATTTCAATCAGTATTCTAAATGCAGACAGCCAAGTCAATCAATTTCTTGGTGTTTGAGTTTTAATTAAAGCGTCCCGATTCATTTAAACCGCCTATTTTGAGTTGGTAAGAACAATCTCTACCAAATGAAATAAATAAAAGCTTCTACAAGCGACTTTAAAAAATCATGAAACATTGACACAACAAATTAAACAAGGGTTTAATGACGTTAGATTTTTTCGTATGAGACTATTTGAAGAATAAACTGTACATTGAGATTTTTACACTGCAAAGCAGTTACTAAAATCTGCTAGGATTAACGATAATTAACACTATTACTTCATAAAAGTTGGAGTATTTTAAATTTTATAGTAAGAACATTCTACTAATGTCTAGAAAAAAGAGAGACTTACTTGAATATTGCTCTCTTTATATTAATTGAAGAAATTGTTTAAAAACGTCTTTGAATTGTGCAACAAGAGAAGAAAAATGTATTTTTTTTTGTGCTTGAAAAACGAGTACGAAATCTGCATTTCTGCTCATGTTGCACCCTACACTTTTTTTACAACCAATGTCGCTAAAACTAAAAATGTAGTAGTTTAATTTAATTAAACACAAGGAAATGGCCGGTAACAAATTTAACGGTATAGAGTTAATTTGTTTCCTGTTTTCTGGAGAGGTACAGTCAATATTAGATTTATCATTATTATACATTTTAATGATCAGAATAGTAAACAACTAACGAAAATAGAGTGTTCTTAACAAATTAATTATTAATTTGACGTTTTTCCTAAAGTTTGAATATTAAAGCAATTGCTTAGTAATGGATAATAACCGATCGCACAATTTGTATAAGTTTCCTATGAAGCCGCATGACAAAAGTTTTGCCACATGCTTTCTAGGTTGCTGAAATAATAAGTCTTGAGTGGATTGTTAGGTAATTAATTGGGACACAATCAAATATTATATAATTTTAGAAAGTTTTTTTTAAATCAAAGTCACCTTCAATTTTTGTTATAAATGTCAAACTTGAAGTTTTTATTATTTTGACAATGATCCTAGGTCATGGATCGAAACATAAATAAAGATGATTTTAAAAACTATGAGTGGTTTAATTCCAAAAGAAGATTAAGAAAAATACCAAACAAACCACTACAAACATACAGGAAGTATTTAGAAAGTGGTTAAAAATGCGCGGGCTGATTTGAACCTCGAATCCAAATTGCACTTCCGGTAATCTAACATAAAGAGCCAGTTTGAAAATATTATAAGCTTGTATGTTTATGATTCCTTTCAAAATGTATGTGAATTTTAAAAGTAAATTGGTTGGTATTCATGGAGTAGGAAATTAAACAAATATGAAAGTGATTATTTTATTGAACGATAAATTTCCAACAGAATTAGTGCGGTTAAAATTTAAGCATGATATTATCATGCAAGGAAGTTTAAAATATTTTAAAATATTAAGAAATATGTACGTATGCAATTGAAATATAACTTTTATTGATAGAATTTAGTGTTTAGTTAAAGCAAAAAATTAGTATTTTGGAATGAATAATAAAATGATATAACTAAAAGCTGGCGTTTAACTGTTTGTATGTTTGTTATTAACGACATTTCCAGATATTAGAATTTGTGAAGGTTTTGTAATTTAATATAGGAAATCGAAAAAGTTGGAGTGATGATAGTTTTGTTGATGGATTAGATTTATCTTCTTATAATTTTTTCTTTTAGCAATACATGGCCAGAGCGAGGTTATGTAATTTTACTTGAGATTATTTTATGTTAATAGAACTTAAGTTTAGGTTGCATTTTTATTTGAATTTATTTAAAAACTAGGTACGTGGACACATTTGTAAAGGATATCCAGCTACCACAGTGATAGAATCGTATTTTGGAGACCTGTATTTCGAGAATTTATATAATTTGACAAAAGATTAATAAGAGTTTTTAAGATATTTTAGAGGAAGGTAACATATATCGTGGCAAAGTTTAAGATACCAAAGCAAGGAAGATTTATGCAAAGTAGCCATCTTCCATGTAGAAATAATTACAAAAGGGATTGCTGTAACAAATGATTTGGTGCCTCTCAATTGTAACAGATTTTTTTGTATATCAGCCATTTTATTTATTATTTGTATTTCTTTATTATTTTTATTTCCAATTTTTCTATTTTCTTTTATAATTTGTTCCATAGGAACCCACTACCACACCATTGCAGTTATCCAACACACCATTATATTGTTACAAAATTCCCGCCCCTTCAGGGTAACTCTAAATTTATTAATTTAACGCCCATTCCACTCATAACAATTTTACAGAATCTTATAATCCTGTAATTTACACAATCATGTTATACAACTGACAGATCAAACAACTTATTTGAAGTAAAGTTTGATCTGAAATAAACACATTCTTGTTGCAGTAAACAAATACTGACATTCCCCACAACATACAATCAACCCAATTTAATTTTCCAGCTAGAGCTTAAAAAACATATGAAGTGAGGGTGAACACCGAGATTCCAACAGCATAAACAACAAGAAGTGTGCTTTGCTATAGTGGAGTAGAGGATGACCTTAACGTAACTTCTACGTATTCATCTTATTTATTTCATTAAAGCTGTGTATAATCATTCTGAATTTTAATTAAGGTACGTTCAAATCATTTCTGTCTACAAGCTGTAATTATATTACAACTGGACAGCAGATTATATACATTTAAGTTACACAATCAAATATCTCAATCTAGCAAAAATTATTTGCTAAATTAAAATTAAAATGTAGAAACAAAATATTTTTTTACTTACAGCATAATTTAATCCAGTTAAATCTGCATCACCATTTTGAAGCCATTCGTAGAACTCCATGGCATTATCAGTCGGATCTCCTTCACCATAAGTTGCTAAGCAGAAAATTGCTAATGAATTTGGTATTGTTTTGAGACTACATAGTTCTTCCTAAAACAAACCAAATAAAATATATAAAGGTGTGATAAAATAGGTACTATTACAATAAAAATTACGATATTTGTCACAGATTAATAAAGTTTTATACTAACGTAAAAATGAATAACATTTAACATATATTTAATTTGTATGCTATACCAGTAGGTAAAATAAAATGTTTTCAATAAATTTTTCAGCATCTTAATTATTTATAACCCAATACAGAGTTGATTTAAATTAACTTTCACACGCGTATAGTTTGAATAATTGAATTTTTGTCCCTCTTGGTTCTTAAAATATATAATATACACAGAGCGGACTTTCATTATGTGTCCTTCTATTTAAGAAAAATAAACATAATTTTGATCAAAACCCTGTTATGTGTTAAGTGAATTAACTTGTTTTGTGCCTTCTCAATTATTGGATAACCAGTTTCCATTTCCTATATTCATTAAATTTACTGCATTTAGCTTCAAAGTAAAGTAATCCCCTATTTCATTGAACCGGTCTTAAGTAGGTTATAAATTATTAGCTACATTGTAGGCTTAAAATCATCTAATAAGTGCAATTATGTTAAGAAACTCTCAGAGATATCTTATTATTCTCCGAGAATGACTGTGACCATGCATTATCAAGATGTTAAGGTTTTCATTCAAGTTGGTTACAAGGCATCGACCAGTTTGAATGTGCCAATCCCGAGAGTGGCAAATATCGTGTTGAAACAAGTGAGGTGATTTACAGGAACGAAGGTCAATTGCTTCAATTTTGGAGTGCCATTCTCGTGGGTGCCCTCAGTATAGTGCCCGTTATCTATCCAACTTCTCCTACATTTTCTTTAGGACATTACCTTTTAGCACAGGCAAGTACCATGTCAAGAAATTTACAGGAAACCAGACACCACTAAAAACCCCTGAGATAAGCTCGTAAACACAGATTGAATTATGTAACAATTTTAAGATTTGTACGTAGAAAATTGAATTATTCGAACTGTAATATTTAATTAAGTACGAATAGAACTCATAATGATTGACTTCAAAATCTGGGATATAATAAGTCAATTATGCAATACGCTCATGCTAGAAAAAAAACCTTTCCTGGCATAAAAACTGTAAAAGTTTTAGAAATTGAAACAACCTATAATATACTTTAAGATATATTATATTATGCTTCACAATAAAGGTTTGTAAATTTTAAATAGTGCTCTTTATCCAAAGTTTTCAAATCATTCACAGCAAACCAAGTGGTAAATCACTGGGGCTTTATAGGATTTATTAGGAACTATTCGAAATTATAGGATTTATCATGAATTATGAGGATTTCTCAGGAATTACAATGATTTATTGAGAATTACGCTAATTTATTGAAAATTGCAAGGGATTTACGTAAGTTTGTACATATGCTGTAGCTGCTTGACAATTTCATTCATGTCAATACTGTGCTTGCTTACTACATAGTTTAATTCAACCTGCAGGTCCCTACTGTAAATACGCACGTAAAGACTATAGTTTCGATGTGAATCTCGATATTAACTGAAAATTCAACAGAAAAGTGTGTTACAACGTTATTCAGGTTACTTAGTATCACGTGTTATATAGATAGAAAATTTAGAAGCAGAAAGAAGTTGTTTCACAGAAGTAGAAAATGCATTAGATATTTTCTGCCAACGTTTCTGAAAAATGTGTTAATTCTCACTGAATTTAACAATTCACATTTGTTTTAACTAAAATTTCTATGACGACATATTATAAATTCAGGACTTTATGGCTAGTATAGTGCCAACATTAGTATTTGCAACTCACGAGCACAAAAAGTACTTCAGAATATTTAGTAACAAACCAGAAAATTTCAAAATTATACAACGTTGCTGATCGTTAATAGCTTATTTCAAATCATTCTGGAGAAGTACTAGGTGTAAAATGATGAAAAGATTTCCTGGTAGGCACGCAGATATGCCTGCTTCAGGTGAGTAAAACCAAATGCCAAGTTCTAAAAATAATGTTTTTTTTAGAAGGGGTTGATGAATCACAATTGCATTGTCTAGATCTTTCTAAAGAGACTGCCTATATTTCTGCAACAATAAGAAACTGGGTGAAAAACAAATGTACCAGCACTGATCAGTGGAATTTTTGTAAGGCAGAATTTCTTTCATAACTAAAAATGGCATATGTAACAAGTTTATGTTGTGTTACTGTAAAGTTATAACAATTTTATTCATTGTTAAGTTATCATTTACATTCAAATTCCCACCTGATGTGATTAGCTGGTATTTGGAAGATTGTTTTATTTATTATCTGGTTTTCTTATCAAGGCAAATTGCTTTTGATGTTGTTCGCTATCCCATTGAATGTATATAAATAAAGAAGTGGTCATTAAATTATTCTGAATCGCAATCTAGCGATTCTAGGAGTGTCTTTTTTTAGGGGTTTATGTATCCTTGATTTCCCTATTACATTAACTCCAAGGTAATCCCTGGCCTTCGTATAATTGGTTGGATTAGCATTGAACCAGCAAATAACGTATTTATTAATGCAATGGTAAGCTGATTAAGCAAGGAAATCCAAATTAAACAGCTATTGTTTTTTATACCTGCAGAGCAAGCACTTCAGTTCTGTGAGTACTTACGACATGTTTTTATGTAAGTTTCCTTGTTACGACCAGTTTTATTATCTTAATTAACAATCCAATATTCTCAAAATATTATCAACCTTGGTGAGGTTCGTGACCCACGTGGTTGTTTAACATATTTAAGTTATACAAAGTAACATTTATTGTGGCCAAACACTTTTGAATATTTTTTTGTACAAAGTTTAGAAGACATATTTGAATTGTTGTGTTGTACAATTTTTGTAGGTTTATTGAATTACTTTTTTGTCTAATTTGTTTTAAAATAACATTTTTATAATAGCTCCAAGCATATATACCTCTGTCCGCCGCCTCTAGAAGAAGGTCAGTCGTAAACCATATAGCTCTGTATTGATAGCTAAAAGTAGATTTAATAATTTAATTTTTCTTTTTTTCGCGACCAAACAATTCGATTGTGTTTATATAATTTTGGCAATATTGAATAAATTTTTTTTGTAGCAGTTAAATTTAATAATTGATTTTTTTGTGAAGAATATTAATTAAGTTGAAAAGAGTGACCAAGGTAAGTGCTAGTTTACTGGCGGAATTTGAAGCAATCAGAGTCAACCCGCGACCCTCGCACCGTACTGTCTAGTCCGGGATGTTTTATGATTTTATCCTTATTTAACCCCTACTCGCTCGTAATTGCTAGTGAGCCGGTTATACAGTACATACAAAATTCTAAAATCTGCCAAAAACCCAACTTTAACAGAGAGATGGATATTTAGCAATATACACACATATTTAGCAGTAGTTCATCTTACTTATTATGTGGGATATAAACCAGTACGTGGTAACATTAAGCATTTTGACTGCCAGCAATACAAAGACTACTACAAGAATCCGTCAATAAGGTTTCTTACTGTAGCTGGTAGTGCCAGTTCTGTGCATGAGTTTGTGGAAAACAAGGCAGAAAATAATGAAATCAAAGAGTTTCTTAAGATAGTTAATATAATTTGCAATGGGATAATTGTTCGTGGATCTCGCACTGAATGCAGCAAGCAATCAGCAGATGATCCTAATTCTTCGCTATTATCGACATAGCTAGTCAGTTTCATTTTTTACTGTATTCGGTAGTGCCAGTTCGGTGAATACTTCAGCAGAAAACAAGGCAGAAAATAAAAAATTCAAAGAGTTGTCTAAAAAAGCAAACAATTCGTAATGCGAACATTGTTCCTGAATCTCGGCTTGCATGCAGCAAGGAATCAACAAATTATTCTCATGGTTCTACCGATATCAACGCAATTGATCAGATGGTTTATTTCTCGAAATGGAAAACGACCAAGTACTAAAGAACCAAGAGATCATAAAGGAAATGTGAAATTAGTGACTCCAAGCAATCACTCATAACATCATTTTTTTTAGATTTCTTAAATAAATTAGTTAAGACGACGAACTGAATCATTGAAAAGAACAATAATATCGGCGAGGTGTTTTACTTTGCACTGAGGACAATGAACGAACGTGAAAGTAAGTCCAGTAGTCAGTTTTTAAAAATGTTACTTGACAACAGTTGAAAATTGCTCTTCAAATGGCAAAGATTTGCCAAATATTCTGGGAAATAGACATATTTATAACTCTACCATACAGAAACGTGGATTGTACATTATTTTGGTGGCAAATTACTGTACAAAATGTTGCAACAAAATTTGAGAAATATCCTTGTCAAAATTTTCATTAAACTTATCGTTAAACACAATTTTGTGGACAACTTTACCAAAATAGAAGAAGAATTTTTCGATTATGATGACCTGTCAAACCTTTTGAAGCAATGCAGTTTACCAAAGGTTGTTTGGATTTGCAAAGACGAAACCAGGGTAACCAGAAACATCAAGTACGATTCTAGGTTCAATAAAAATCATCGAATGATTCGCATTGGCATTCGTAAATGGTCTACCAAAAACTAATGCATTTATGACCACATCCACAAAGGCAATAGAAAAAACAATCGTTCAGGGGATAAAGGCAAATTATGTTTATGTAATTATGACACAACTCAGCGCTAGGAACACATGCTTATTGTCTTGCAATATGTGGCATTGACGACAAGTTTACTTTTAATAATTTTAACAATTGCGGCACATTATATAAACGAAAGCATAAAATGGGAAATTACTGTAATAAGATTTTCTTCCTATGGCGATACACGTCTATTAAAAGCCCGTGCAATACTTCTTTCGGCATTGTGCTAGATACGGCAGAAACTAGCGAATACCAGTCTAGCTGACAAATCAACTGGCACGAGGTTCTGTACTGGCGTGAAGTGAAATGGATACAATCCATCTTCATGAAAAATTTTGCAAATGGTGAACTTGCCTACACCGGTTCTGACAGTCAGGTATCTTATGCTTAATCCAACATTTTCAGCTATGCGGATCAGGATTTCTTCTTCCTGATCAGTAATTATAGTCTTAGGGTACCTTGCAGAAACTTGTTAGAGACGAAAAGAGAGCATGTTTCTTCCAGTCGGCCATAGATATTCTTGAAAATCTTAAAGTCTGCCTGTCCTCGTTGTGAATGCAATTCCAAATATCTTCAATGGGCCCTTCGTACATTAATCTTTCCTGTGCATACCATATGCCGCATCTCTTCGTTAGAAAATTCGTTGTGCTTGAGCATTTCGTACTTATAAAAAAATCTTTCAAAAACTAAGTAAAATATGCAAAATGTCAATAAACATAAGCAAAGTTTGACATTAACTAAATGTTTAGCATTTGTTATTGCATTCGATTTACTCACAATCTACTTAAAAAAACTTAACATTCAGTGATGATGCTGAAGAAGAATTATTAGGAAAAAAGGAAATTGAAATTAATAACTTGGACACTCTGTATCTCAGTTATTGTCTAGAAATCTGCAATTTCATTGCGTACCATTAATTAGTGGTCACCCTCTATACAATCACTTAATTCCTCAAGATTGCACATAAGAATTTCAGAAATGATTGTGCACATCCGTTCTGAAAGGACCTGCACTTTGAAGAAGTTCTAGAATACTAAAATGAGTAGAATGGTGTTTGTGTGTCAGTGAGCTAAAAGGCCGAACTATGGGTTTATTCAAATTAGTGGGGCCTTTAGCGAGGAACTAGATACAAGACAGGTTCCTGAAAGAGAACAGTGCTTTTTTGGTACTTAGAGTGGCAAAGACACACTACTGCAATGTGGAAAGCAACCAGAAACCATCACATTACCTCCCAAGTTCACAGTATACCAAAAATATTTTCAAAAATAATGGCATGCTTTGGGGTAATAGATTCTGGAGATAAAATATCGCCCATTTGGATCTCTGGGAGAGAACTATTATAGGGATGTGATCGGCAAGTTCAATAAGAAGAAATAAAGAAGCGAGAACATCTTGCATGTTAAACATGACGCAAGTAGGCAAGTTAGAATTTGAAAATTGAAATGGATGGTTGGCATTAGATATAGTAGAGATTAGTGAAGTTCGGTAGCCAGAAGTGGAGGATTTTGAAGCGGAGACTTTAGAGTAATTCATACAGGATCGAAGGAAGGAAATTCGGGGGTGGGGATAGTTTTGCAGAAAAAGATAAGATATTGGGTAAAAAACTACTTACAAAAAATAAAATAATACGTGGTTAAATTAGAATCTAAACCAGATAATACAGTAATAACACAAGTTTACGTGCCCAACAGTGAGAAAAAAGTAGAAGCGATCTACAAATATATTAAAAATGCACTAAGATTCGTAAAAAGGCATGAAAATTTAATAATTGTGGCAGATTTTAATGCAGAGGTAAGTGAGGGTAGGAAGGGAGTGGTCGTAGGTTTATTTAGTTTAGGTATGAAAAACAATAGGAAGAAAAAGCTGATAGAGTTTTGCGACAAAAACAATCTAACCATCACAAACACATTGTTTCAACATCATGCTAGAAGACGATACACGTGGAAGATGTCAGGAAATAGGGGGATATCAAATAGATTACATTCTTGTTAGACGACAGTTTGGAGATCAAGTAAGAGACTGTAGAAGCTACCCGGAAACAGATATAACCACTGACCACAACATAGTAATTATGAAAGCCACGCTTAAATTAAAAAAAGTAACGGAAAAATGCACTTTGACTTAGAGAAACTAAAAGATAAAGATACGCTCAAAATATTTGTGTAAAAGTCGAAGAAAAAGTTGAAAAACTGTTATAAATTAAGTGAATTAAACCGTAAGGTGTCTCTTTTCAGTTATTGGATAACCAGTTTCCATTTTCTTATATTTAATAAATTTATTATTTTTTGTAAAAGTTATCACCTTGTTTTCTGGATCTGACCTTGAGTAGGTTAAAAATTGGTAGTTACATTGTAAGGTTAGAATGATTTACTACGTATAGATATGCTAACATACCATCTCAGAGATTTGTTATCAGGAAAAGGGTATAACTTTTATGGTACCTCAAATTAATTCTGCCGGGAATTATGTGCACACTTTAGTACCGGCATCCACGAAGTGACTGTGCTTATTGAGAGTTGTGTGGCTGCAATTTGTTGTTGCTACCTGTTCTCACCTTTCATTTAGGGAATTGCATTGAGAACGCAAACAACCAAGTGAAAACAAATTTAGGAAAATGATACTCGGGATCTCTGAGAAAAGAGTTCAACACCACATGCTAATGAATTAAATGTAAGTTTTATTAATTTTATTATTCGTAGTTAGAAATTTTCAGAAATAAGCTTTATAAATTATTTAAATGAGATCAAAGGAGTTTGTGCAGAGCACCTATAATAAGACAGAAAAATTTCTAATACTAAGGAAGTATGAGGCAGAATGGAATAACATTAAATCCAGCTTAGACAGGGAGAGCAGAGATAGTCTGGGGTACAAACAAAAAGAGAATAAGAAACCACGAATAGGAAAGGATATTCAGGATTTAATAGAAGAAAGACTAAAATACAAAAAACATACCACGCAAAACAGGAAAACAGAGATACAAAGCCGTAAAATGAGAAATTATTTGCAAATGCAAGAAAGCTTAAGATCACTGGCTTGAGAAAAATTGCAAAGAAGTACAAACTGAGATGGAAATAGGAAAGACAAACAAAGCATATGTGTGGAGGAGAGCACTGCATGGTTTTGAAATATGATAGTAGGAGAAGCGAAAGGGAAAATATAGAACCCTTTGAAATGTGGTGCTACAAAAGTATGATGAAGATATGATGGACAAACAAAGTTAAGAACAAAGAGATTCTAGAAACAGTAGGGGAAGAAAGAAATATGTGGAAAACAATAAAAAAAAATAGGAAAAATCGGATGGATGATAGGACACGTTCTAAGGCATGAATGAATCGTGCGAGATATATTCGCAACAGAAGAAAAAAAGAAAGATAGAAGTAAACGTAGATTAGACTAATGCACACAGATAATTATAGATATAGGTTGTGGGAATATCAGGAAAATGTTACGTTCGCACAGAATAGGAAGCAATGGAGGTACCCGTCCAATCAGTTCCCTGACATAAAACCTAATTGATTCTGATAATAGTGGATTTCCAGAATTACTTAGAATTTACAAGAATTATTTGAGATTTAAAGGAATTACGGTGGATTTACAGAAATTATTGGATTTATTAAAGCCAAAAAGAGAGGTAGAAGCAAACGTTGATTAGACTAATGCACATAGATAATGATAGATATAGGCTGTGTGAATTCCGGGGAAATGTATATGTTCGCTCAGAATAGGAAGCAATGGAGGTACCTGTCGAATCAGTTCCCTGACCTAAAACCTAATCGATTCTGATAATAGTGGATTCCAGAATTACTTGGGATTTACAAGAATTATTTGAGATTTAAAGGAATTACGATGAATTTACAGAAGTTATTGGATTTGTTAAAGCCATACAGGAATTATTGGTGGATTAAAGAAATTATTTGCATGAAGAGGATTTATGATATATGCTTCTGCGTCGACGGTTTACTACTCGCATCAAGCTAATAAAATGTATGTCTAAAACTTTTACTGGTATTTACATATTTAAAAATGCATGTTCTTTTAGAACTAGTTTCCAACATGATAAACTTTTTACAAATGTAACTATTTACCATAAAATTAAGCATAAAATGTTCATTTGTTGAAAGCAATAATGACAGTAATATATTTATATTAAAACACATTCTTTTATGCAAAAAAATGGAAACATATAACACTGTGTTACAGACATGTGTCAATTTAACTATAATTTCATATTTTAATTAAACACTAAGTGTACTTGACTACATAATTTATTAAAATACTAATTTAGGATCGTTCATCAGGAAAAGAATAAAATAATTCTTTCATATCATAAGAAATTTAGTTTAGTAAGCATGCACAGTTACTAAAATGAAACAATTGCATCCTTATTAAAGGTCCCCCAATAAGAAACGTTTTAGAAAGCTTTGCTTTTAAAATAACCAGTTTAAAATATGACTTGTTATGCAATTGCTAGTCTTACAGAGAGGTTTCTCTACAGAATAATTATATAAGCAGTTGTTTAAGTTACTAATAGTTTTGGAATGTGTACTTTATATACTACCTTTGCATGCTTCACTACATTTTAAAAATTAAAGCTGGATATCTTGAAATTATTACGAATAACTTGTTTCTGAAATTTCAAACTTCTACCAATTTAAAATCAGAAATTAAGTAAAAAGTGTGTTTAAAATTAAGTTCCATATTTAGCAGTTTAGATGTGATAAAAGGCACAAGGCTATTGGTAATATAAGCTACATAAATTTTCATGCTTGTAATTGTGATTCGGGCACTTTTGTTCTGGAAATAGACAAAATAATCATATATCTAATACAAAATTATTATTCAATGCCGTAATTTATTCATAGACTAGTGAAAGCTTTTAGAATAAAAACATACATGTTATATTAATTACAATGGAAATGTCACAGAACTTAGAAGCTTGATATTTGTTCATTGTCCAAATAAAGGTTGCAAGCTATATCTGAGGAACTGATAATAGTCTAATTTCAGCCAAAAAAATTTTAAAGCAAAATTGAACAATGAAAAATGCTTGAAATTACCTCTGTAACAGCTCCAAAATATGCCAGATCAATGAAATTCAAAATCAACAAATTAAAACCTTAGATCCGTTTAATACATTTTCAATTACATATCGTCGTTGATATGAAAATACGTCCAAACTTACAAGTGTCAAATTTTATAGAGGGACATAAAAAGGGATCGTAATATAAGCGCTAAAGAAATTTATTAAAATAAATGTATAATTGTATATAAAATTGAGGTAGTTACATGAATATTTGGTGTGTTCAGCAATTTTGTACTTGAAATAATAAAAAAAAAATGAAATGGGAAATATTTCCTTTAATTAAAGTTTCACTAAAGAATTTTACATCGTAAACTTACATTGTGATATTATAATTTTTCATAATTGTATACGTAACGAGAAGGTATATTTTCAATGTAAAACAAATAAGTACTGGTTATAAGAGAGATTGTCATAAAAGAGTTGACAGTCTTTAGGAACTACCTCATTTAACGCTGGTAGGCGATCCCATTTTCTTTTTGTGATTTTTAATTTTGAATTGTGCATTTCTGAATGTTCTTTTAATGATATAGGTGGCTATCTATTCAATTGAATTTGTAAGTGTGGCCAGCACCACATGCACTCTTCCCTCTCTCAGCCACCCGACTTTGCAGATGAACTTGAGGATGTCGGACCAGGGCATGCTTCAAAATCTGGCCGTGTCAGACCAGAAGTCTCCTTGCATGAAACCTCGACGTCTGGCGAGTGACAGACAGGAACACAGAGTGTGTGCCGCCATCTTGTCATCTTGTTCACACCTGTGGCACGTAGGGTCACCAGACACCCATTTTGTGTAGGTGTTTCTTAAAATTACCATTCACAGTCAGGATTCCCACGAGTAACCGTTGTTTCTGTCTCAGTAGGTTAATGCAATATTTTCCGTTTTTGGTCACAGAGGATGTGATACACAATTTTGCCCTTCGGCAGCTTGTCAAGCTAGCCCACCTGTCCGTATGACGGCAGAGGGTTGCCAGTTTTAGCATGGAAACCACTGCAGAAAGCAACAGAGGGAACCGACGGTTCAGGGCCGATAAAACTGACCTGAACCCCATTTTGCCAGATTGTCTGTCTGAGAGGAGGGGGGGGCTGTCCTACTGTCACATGAAATGCGTATTGTTTAATTTTCGAATCCACGTTCCAAAATGGCAAATGCACCGTGCATTATAGCAACTACCCCTTCTTGAAAGATAGTAGCCACCAAGCCCAGTGTCACACTAATAGAAGGTCAAAGTCATCCAAATAGATGCCTGCCCAAAAACCTTCCTTTGTTTTGGATCCATACATGAAGATGATGTCCGGTGAGGACTCCTCGATGAAGACTGATGTGCTTTCTGAATATTATTTTTGGTACGATCGAGTCCACCACTCCATCCAAAAATGGCATCGTGTACGCCACCTCATTCATGATGCTGTGATGTCTACCCTACATGTGATTTTTCCAATGCTCCACCCGAAGGTACTACATTGGCCAGGAAGTGAGTTTTTTTTACCTGGAAAATTTGGAATTTTGCCGAACCGTTGCTGTTCCAAGCAAGGTAGGGATCTTTAACGTGCATGACAACACTCACACACGGGACCTCCATTTTAAATCTCATCCGAACGAGAGTGTATTTTTGTGAAAAATGCTCGCCTAACATTTTTCAAGCGGACCGTGTCGAGATTCGAACCCGAGACCTTGGGCGTAGTAGTCACACACATACCAACTACGCCACAGAGCCGCTCACTGTGATGTCTACCTCCGTACCCCTTGTTGATTCACAACCCTTGATCCGCAGCCTTTTTTGCTGCCCTCAGAGCCATCTCCTCCACATGAAGATCAAACGGAGTGAAGCCGAGAATGGCTTTTAAGGCTGCAGAGGGCATGGATCTCATCAGATCCGTGATGCTTAAGAATGCTAGCCTTTGAATATGTATGAGTTCCTTTGTTGTGTATGACAGTCTGGTCCTGGACCACCAGACTACAGCACCATAGCAAAGCACTGATCTAACTACCGTGGAGAACCACCACAGAACAGCCTTTGGGGAAAGACCCCAAAGTTTACCTATGGCTCGTCTGCACTGCCAGAAGACCATGCGAGCTTCTGTAGTTTTGGTTTGGAGGTGTTTAGCCTAATTTAGCTTCTGGTCAAGTATGATACCCAGATACTTGAATAATCCAAAAGGGTTAAAGTGATTTGGAAAAGTAGCGGCAATCTCGTTAACATTAACTTCCTTTTGTTGGTGAACAGCATCAGCCCAGTTGTGTTGGGGTTGATGGTCAGGGAGTTTTTGAGGTACCATTGTTCTATAAGCTTAAGAGCTGTTTGCACCAAGTTGCACAGCACTTGTTCGAATTTGTTGACTGCCACTATGGCTATGTCATCCGCATATCCGATCGTGTAAAAGTCCACCTCGTTAAAACATTGGAGAAGGTTGTCCACTACCAGATTCCATAGTAGTGGTGACTAGACCAGGGAGATCCAAAGAATCTGTCCATCACGTAGTTGTAGGTCGGATTGAGAAATCCCTCAGCAACAAGATGTCAGCCTTAGGTGTTTTTGTCAATATCGAAGGCGCGTTCAGCGAAACAACCTTCGCAAGCATCGACAAAGTCTTGCGGGAACGCGGGGCTGAAGACACTTTTCGGCAACTAATCCTACAGATTCTGCAATGCCCTATGGTACATGTTAGTGTAGGCGACGCCTCAATTATGGTATGGGTGACATAAATTTCATTCTAATGGGCAGTTCCAACCAATCTGAATCTATGTTTAGTTTCACCACTAATTTTTGCCACTGTTGTTACACTTTTTTGGCATCAAAAACATTATTTTAATAATTAAACATAGGGATTTGCAATTCTAAATTGGGAATATATTCCCATCATAATTTAACTAGTATAAGTAGGTTATGACTCAAGAATGCGGTTCTGAATTCCCATGTGCTGCTAAGAGGAATAATTTATTATATATTGTTCCATCCAACCCTGTATATATTAATTTAGCTTCTTATATTATTATTATAGTGTTTAAGTTTGTTTGTTAATGGTAATATCTGCTCTTTTATTTTAAATTAATTTGATAAATGCGGTCACGTTATCTATCACCGTCAATGTTCTTCTTGTTGCCATATATGTTTGATGATTGCGCGGGCTGACACAGTCCATTGTCACCGCTAGAATAATAAGTTTCTGTTTCGGAGGACAGTTTCCATATCGGACTACCTCACCGCTTTAATTAATTTTACGAGTGCAATAAGAAGTGTTCTGTATCCAAGAATCTTCACTGCTCTAACTGGACATCAGGTAAGAATATTGAAGGCCGCATTTTTTAATATCTGTTTGGTGATACACCTACTTTTTCTCCCTCTGAGTAGCTTTTATGTACTTAACATATATATTTGATTCACATAAGACGAATGTGAGTCATTGCCTCAACCAATAAGAACGATGATATAGAAAAAGGGGTTTTTACAAGTTGGTGTAAAGCAAGCGCCATAATCAACAAATTGTCTTGGGCTTTTTTATCGAACAGACGTAGCAACCAGTGAGTTTGGGCAATGCAGTAAAGTTACCTTTGGAATCCCTTGCGTATTATTTAAGCAAATATTAGTTAATAGAAAAGAATTTATTAATTTCAGCTAGTTCAATGAACGTCTATCAACGTAATACCCTGAAAAATTTATAGAAGCTTGGGTAGTTTACATTTCATAAAGGGACTATTTCAATATGATATTACAGTAGTACAAATAAATAAACCGAAAAGCACGTAATACATTTTTTGAAAGACTGCAATAACGCCCAGGATTTTACGCTAGTTGTATTCAATTAGAAAAATTATCAATAAAAACTGGCGACATCACCATCCATAATAATATTTGTATCAATTCACATGAGGTTCAAGAAACAACAAAATCATAAGATATCGAAATTAATGCGTTCACACAAACTGAAGACATTGAACTTGGCCATAAGAAAGCTTTAGACGCACAAAGTGTGAAAACATAAATTTTATAAGAGGGGGAAAATGAAATGTAATGATTAAGTTCGGAAGTGAAGTTAGGAAAGAAATGATGGCAGAGGAGTCACAGAGGATGTGTGTAGGCAATAAATCCCCCCCGTAAAATGGCTGATATCGAATAGTTTTTAGCTTTACTAGATACGTAGGCCAGATGCTCAGGCATGTAAATCATAGAATTTATATTAGTGTGGATCGGAGTTATTAAACTGTGAAAGGGTGATAACTTGGTTTCACTCTTCAACGCAAATTGGAAATCAAATAGCTGGAACGAAGTGACCTAATACACCAAAGAAGTAAAAAGTGAATCAGTAGTTATCTGAAAATCCTTATATTTTTAACACCATGAATACTATTAGAGCTTTTCTTGTCTTTTTTGTTTATGCTTGATAAATATGCACATGCGAACTTGTAAATATAAATTGTAATTGGTTTGTAAAGCAAAAGAATTAGTATGTTTACATCTGAGCCTCAAATAATTGGAAAGAGCTTGAAACTTTTGAAATGCTAAGAAAGATGTACGCAAGCATTAATTGTAGGAAGCAGTGTTAATTAATTTCTTTCTGTGAAAATTTAATATTTTTAATAGACATTGGAATGACAAAAACGGGAGTTGGTATTGCACATTGCTTTTCTAGGTATTATTGTTAAGGGCATTTCCAAATAAATGAGATTTAAAAATGTCATATAAAACAATCTAGGAAACTAAGACAATAAAATGGTAGTATTACTTACAGATTAAAGTTTTTCAAAAGTTCTGTTAATAATACCTGGCTAGTGGAAGTAAATTAGATTTGTTTTTTAAGGTCAATGTACGTGAATTATATTTTCGAAATTTGCCGTTTATAGAGTTAAACTTAGATGAAATTATTTATATCGGTACAGGGAAAAAGAAAATAAAAAATTGTTAAAGGATATTCAACCACTCCAGTGATAAAGTCATATTTGGGAAGAACCCTCCATTTTAAAAGTTTCCTTAAATGGGCCAAAATTGAATGTTTTTAAGTGGCGTAAGAAAAGATAAAGTTTGAAATGATGAGATTTTAGAAAAACCAAAAGCATGGAGACCTAACCGGAACCCACTCCTGCACAGCTGAAGTTAGCCAGTGCACTCTTAGAATTGTTACAGGGTTCCCGTTCCTTCTGGGCAAATCGAAATCCGTAACATATCATTTTTAACCGTAACAAATTTAAGACTTCAAAGCATGTTTGCAGGCAATTAAACATGTAACATATAAATTGTCGTATACAGTACATTTGATACATAAACAAATCTGCTGCAATCAGGTGATATAACAATTGCATTTATGTGAGTAAAAAATCATTTAGGTATAGTCCTAAATGAATAGGTGGACCTGTTGGGTAAGCAGGCAACAATTGAGCACACTGATTTATAGCACTCTATTACACTTCTTAGATTTTTTAATAGACCTTAAATCAAAAATTATCAATAAATGGAATTGCTACTACATTTTAACATACAATAAAATATATACGAACTATTTTCAACTTTGTCTAAATATCCGCATATACATAAACCTTATGCGAATTTTGGCCACAGTGGCACTACTAAGATTTTTAGAATAGAAACCACAGCAGAACTACTTCTAACTTACATAAAATTGATATATAAATCACATATTCTCGAAATGTAAGACATTCTCAATCCAAAGAGAAAGTTTATTGAATGAACTCAAGTACATTCAAAGATAGACAAATAGATAGATGAAATTGGGCACCTACGTTAAAGGAAATCATTGGTGTACCTGAAGTGGCTTAAAATCTTAAACCGTGAGTAAAATACGAGCTTTTTGTTTGGTGATGATTTATAATTATGTACCTGTGAATTTTAAATATCAATGATTTTTATCCATGTAGTGGGAAATTAACATTTAATTAAACAATTATTTTACTGGACTATGAAATAGCGACGAAAATAGTTTTGTTTACATCTATGCATAATATTATCGAGACAGGAAGTTGAACATTTTAAAAAGTAAGAAATATGTAAATGTAAGCTTATTTGTAGAATTATTATTAGTTAAAAGTGAAAACTACTTTCAACAGACATTGGAATGGTTAAAGAAAAAGTTGGTATTGTGCTGTTTTATTAAGTATTGTTATTTCGGCATTTTCAGAAAAGGCCAATATTAGAAACTAGAACAATGGTATGGTAGTATTATTTATGGATTAATCTTTTTTAAGAATTTCTGTTAGTAATACCTGGCCAGTAAGATGTTAATTAGCTTTGTTTTTTAAGGTTAATGTACATGTATTTATATTTCCGGAATTTACTGTTAATAGTGTTTATGCTTAGATGGAATTTTATATGGTGTTATTTATAATATAGGTAAAGATGATAATTCTGAAAGGATATCCAACCACCCTAGTGATAAAGTCGTATTTGGGGAGGTCTTTTATTTTAATAATTTCTTTAATTTGCCAAAGGTAATGAGCATTCTTAAAGTATTGTAGAGAAAGGTAAAGCCTGAGATGGTAATTTTTAAGGCACTAAAAGCAAGGAGACCTATGTGGAATAGCCATCTCCTGAGTAGCAAAAATATTGAAGGGATTGCTGGGGCAAGATGGTTCGGTACCCCTTGCTTTTGACAACCTGTAAAGCTTTTCAAGGTAAGTGATACTTGTAAAGTAGTTTTGTATTTTGGTCATTTCACCTATTTGTTTTTATTAATTTTATTATATTTTATCATTTTTTCCACAAAAATACACTTCTGCGCCACTGTAGTTGGTCGGTGCACCTTTAAAATTGTTACGGGATTCCCGCTCCTTCTGGGCAAATTAAAATTTGTAATGCAACGTCATTTTTACTTGTAACAGTACACAAAATGAACACAGGTGCAAGATGTCGAAGTATTTTTTTACTCATGGCATGAATTAAAGTTCAATGACAAAAAAAGTGCGCTGTTATACTTCATACAATTAATTGATATTAGGCAGATTTTTAGCAAGCATTTTCTGTTTCAAAGTTATATATTTTAATCCGAACAAATAAGGTAAGTATGTATAGCTTGTGAAATCTCCTAACAAATGACTCAGATATCAACTAACTAAATTTTTCATAATTGGAATATTGCATGAGAAGTATGTATACCTCAAGGACATATCAATCAACAAGACAGACAAAATATTATAAAAACTGTACATTGATGAAGCAGGATGTGCTGTCACATAATTATATTTTAGCATGTGAATGATTTGACCTTTAAAATCTATTACAATTACATTACACATTGAATTATGGCAAATTGTTTGTGAAGTACAATTCTAGTGTGGCTAGCAGACTTAAGCATCTAAGCAAAAAACTATAAAAATAGATGATACTGTTATGTGATTGGAAACTCTTATGTTCCATTGTATAACATTAAGTGTTGTAATTGATACTTACAAATTCCTAAATATTATCATAAATACTGATGCAACTTTCTATATTTAATCGTCAGATGATGATTACAAAAATTAATACAAACCGATAGAAACTTTATATTTCTGGTAATTAACAACTATCAATAGTGACTAGATACAAGAACATGCAGCTAACAGAAATCCGAAGATGACATATACTTCGGCCCATATGTAGTTGGTGATTAGGCAGTTAATTAAATTGAGTAATAAAATTGTAGATAAAATAATGCGTATATGGTTCTAAGTTTAAAGGACTAGTCCTTAAATGACAGTAAGGGCACCGTTAGACCCTAGAGTTCTAGTTGAAATTAGCTGCATAAGTGTTTATGATTAATGATTAATTAAGGATTAAGGTTAGAGAGTAAGGATAGGAAAATATATGAGTGATTAGCACTGAATATATTGCTTTTATACACTATGGCAAGAAAACTTGGATTTTTTAATTGTTGAAGAAACTGATTAACTAACACTGCAAATGTATTTATTGTATTGAGTCTAGAATGCAACCGAAATGGTCTGAATAACAGGATAGAAAGATAGACGACTTAAAGTGTGTTACGTGCCAATAAATTGGCACTAAACATTCCCTAGTTTTAGCTTTGATGTGCGGAAGTTTTCGCGCTTTAAAATTCAAAAGACTCGTGCGCGTATTTCCGCCACGTCAAAAGTGGGTTAAGGAATAATTTCACGCCGACGCGTGAAAGGACAGAAAAGTGGGTTTTTTTCCGATGGGCTCTGTAACGTGGCTTTTTGCCTCTGACCTTCGTGAAGAGCGGTTTTGTTCAGGTATCGTATCGTGCCTTATCTTTATCTATGTAGATTTCCTTGCCTTGCTTATCTGTTTGTCGCCCCTTATACCTGGTTTTCCTTGTTCATTCCTTACATAGGTAGGAGACAATTTGTCGCAGCCTAGAGCGAACCGAGTCCACGACCCCGGGAACAAATTGGAGGCCATGCTCCACCAACAGCACCGGAGCAGTCACCATCTGTAAACTATCTTAAAGGGGCTCCAGCCATTTGGAAGGCGTACCCTCCATAATAACCTTAAAAGGGGCCATCAGCAGCCCTGATGGACGTGCTGACGACATCTTTATTTAACCTGAAGGAAGCTGTACCTATTTAGGTAAGTGCCTTGATTGTTATACTGCATTTCAAACATTTATTTATTGCGTAATTGCGCATTTAATTTGTGCATTGTGTGACGTCATTGACAGATGGGCGCGCCAAAATCTGTACAAAGATTAGCGTTACCAACTGCCCGTGGCGTCGCTTATTCCGCGCTTGCACGATGTAATTATGAACTTTTAAAGTGTAAGAAGTGGGGTTAAACAAAATAGTGGATTGATGTTGTACTCTGAAATATATAAATTGACGCAAGTACAAAGTGAGTATATATACTAATAAAAATAAGAAGAGGGTTCACTAAACAGTTAGACTAATAATCCTTTTCACAATCGTCAAAACAATGCGAAGTCGTACTTAAAACAACAATGTTTATACACATATATAATTTGTTAAAATCAACTGTATACTTTCACAAAAATATTTTAATTTCATGGTGATATTTCAACAGTAACGCTTAAAAATTAAAAAAATTTCTATCATTTATCAGGTTACTACTTTTCCAATTATTATATACTTTCACAAAATCATACTTTCACAAAAATATTTTATTTTCATGGTGATATTTCAACAGTAACGCTTAAGAATTAAAAAAATTTCTGTCATTTATCAGGTTACTACTTTTCCAATTATTATGCCAATAGACAATGATCAACAATTGTGTGTTCTTGATAAACCTGCAATCTGATTCCACAATTATTATAGTACAAATGCTTGCCAAGCATTTTTAATTTTCTCTTATAAAGTTATCGTTAATGCAATGTTACCAATAAGAGGTCTAAGAATACTGACAAGATAGTAATTCTTTAAATTTGTAGAAAATCCTATTACTGATAGTTCGTTAGTTAACGCACTTGTATTTGTTAGAAGTATGAGACTGAATTGAACAATATCTTAATGAAGTTTTGAAGTAAAACAATGTGAAATCAATAGCTAATACAATATTATCTGAAGAAGTGATGACAATTGTAGAAAAATAAATAAAAGCAAACTTTGTTACAAAAAAGTTGACTGTAGTTGAATGATGCAATTAAAAACTATATGATAATCTACAAAATAGTACAATTAATTTGCTTCTAATTCACAAAGCAGCTGTTGGTACTTCATCTAACATCTAATGCTTGCATTTTCGTCATCTACTTGACCATTGTGCATATTTGTGATAGCTAAGGCAGACTTTGAACATTTGATATCTTATCATACAACAAATAAATTCTCTACATGACTAAAAATTTAGATCCATTAAATTTATGAGAAAGCCTTGGTATTTGGAGTGTGTTCAAAATGTCAACTTTGGTAATGTTTTCAATTGCCGAAAATGAACTTTCCCAGCGTTAATTAATTTTTTGAAAAAATCCTTAAGTCTAAAAAATTGATTTCTATATAGTACATTTGCTTTGGCATTGGGCGATTATGAATGATATAATCGAAATATATCGATTATGGCTAAATAATCGACCATCCGATTATGCTTTCAAGATATCATTTGCTTAAAATCATTCGAATAATTTTAAACATCAAATATTCGTGGCATACAGTATATTCATAATCGTGCTTTCACACTTACATCTCAATCTCTTGATTAAAAATTTGAATTCGGTTATACACTACAATAATCATACATGTCATAGCTTTTCCGCCTAATACAATTGCCAACGTTTTTGTTTCAGTTATATATTTAAGACGCTTCTTTTCTTTAATCTATAATTGGAAATTATACACAATAGTCAATTCAAATAGACAATAATCGCCTATTTAGTATTAGAGAATACAGTTCTCACATTCAACAAATACCAAATTAATCACACTTTCATGACTAAAATTGGATGCACAATTTATTTTATTCTAATTCTGTTCTGTCTGTCAATATTTAACTTTCCTGTAAATACAGCCACCTTCGTATTTCTTACATACCATCAGATTCGTTCAAGTATGTATATTGTAATACTAATTAAGATTTGAAATTATGTCTAGAGGAAAGTGTTCAGTGATGTAGGATTTCTTTAGTGTCACAAAAGAGAGTACATATGTAGTGTGTAGTTTGTGTACAAAAGGGTATAAATATTTAAAAAATACTACCAACCTTAAGGAACATTTGAAAAAAATATACATTTATTAATGCCTCCTATAAAAGAGCCTGAGAATAATCAAGAAGACGATATGCTCCCTTTGCCAAATTTTGGCACAGAAAATTACGGTTTTGAAAGACCAATGTTTGTTGTACCATCGACTTCATGTTGTGCAGTAGTGCAAGGTTTATCAGCAAATCTAGTAGCAGAACCCACAATGTCACACACAGTCAAAAAAGTCACCGAACAATTGTGTTTATTTAGATCCTCCACAACAAAAACAGCTTTATCAGAAAACCAAATTGCGGATTTGAATTTTTCTTTAATTAAAATGGTTGTGTTGGAACCGCTGCGGATTATTGAGGACAAACGCTTTCAAGAATTTATTAAAAAACTCAATCCTCTTTACCCAATTCCATCCGGAAAAAATTTTACTACAAAATTAATCCCCGCCCTTTATTAATGTGAGGTAAATAAATTATCGCACAACAAATTTATGGACTTCTCGACAGTAACAGACATTACATTACAATTACTATTCATTTTATAGGTAAGAACATTAAATTGAAACCAAATATAATTTTAGTTACGAAATTAAATTTATAGATGACACAGATCTACACTGCAGGATGAATTAAAAGCCAGCCAAACTGGAGCCCAGATATCTTCAAAGTTTTTGGAAATTTTTAATCATTGGAAAATTGGAAATAAAATTGTGGCAATGATTTCGGACAATGGTGCCAACATAAATCAGCAATAAATGATCACTTGCATAAACACCATCATCCAAGTGTAGCACATACTTTGATTCTGTCAGTAAAAAATTGTTTTAGTCATAATTATGATCTTGCAAATACTGTACAAAAATGTAGACAAATTGTAGGGTATTTTGAACACAACGCTCTGCTGTTGAAAAACTATCTAATATGAAACAGTAAATGAATACTTTGTAGTTCAAAGTAAAGCAGGATTAGACATACATATTTAATACTACAAAGATTAATAGACATTAAGGCAACAATTACTGCTGTAATGCAAGTTTGCAAAAGGATCCTCAAATACTTGGTGCAGAAGAATAGCTTGCAATAGAATATAGTCTTCCTGTCCAGAAGCCATTTGAACCGATGACGATAGCATTATTCTGAGAAAAATATCTGACATTGTCATCAAGTTTTCTACTGATACGAGATCTTCAACATTCACTTAATAAAGGAAATTACGTCACAACAATTGGTGCTGAACTTATTTATTACAATTTCAAGAGGGCTTGAATTCTACGAAAAGAATAAAATATCGGCCAAAGCACCTTTTTTAAATCCTCGTTACAAAAAACACGGATTTGTATTCCAAGAAAACACAGATAGTGCTGAAAAGTGGATGATAGAAGAATTTGAAAGGCTTTTTGAGAAAAAAATAAAATGGCGAAATATATATCGGACCCAAACATTCATCTGACGTTGATATGCAGTAGGAATTTTTCGAGAACAACAAACAATATTTAACAATGTGAAATATATCTGATGATCTGCTTGGTTTTTGGACTGCCAACAAAAGCTTATTTCCAGAATTGCACAGAATAGTTTTGAAATACCATTGTACGGCCGAAACTTTTGCACCTTAAGAAAGGATATTCTCAAAAACTGAAAAGATTACCAAAGTAAAAAATAAATAACAGGTCCTCACCTAAAATATTAAATTCTATTGTATTCTTAAACTCTGTAAGTTTTAAAACAATTTGTTTATCGTATGTCTTATGGTATTGCATCCAGATTCAATAAATAATAAATATTCTTTCTTTTAGAAATCTGTGTATTTCCATTTGGAGCAAACATTGCATATAGTAGCGTCAATTTAACGATTACTCGAATTTAAAGCATTAACCATAATCGAAAATTCGAATGATCATTTAATTATTTTAAACGATTATTTCGATTCATTCGATTATTAGAATATTTCGATTACCAACGCTAATTAACTTTAACTTTAGATGACGTCAAATGTATTAATGAAGTGTTGGCAACGTACGCCAATGAATACCATGAATTGTGCTTGAAGGATACTGTTATTTAACACAATAAAGGTTGGAAATTCTGTATGGTGTTACCACAATTCTTTTTGTAAATCAAAGCATTTGTCGTGCAACATCTGTCAATGGAAATATTCGTATATCTTTCATTAAATATATTAGAATTTAAACAAACATTAGCAATGTAGCTTTTTATTCAGCTGTGACCTCATCCTGTTAAAGCACATGGACCATATAATATATTGCATACCTTAGCTTAGAATAGGAAACAATGGGAGTATGGATACAACCAGTTTCAGGACTGAAAACCAAATGATGATGAGATAAAGCTTTCAAAATCATATTCTATCAACTGGTTGAATTTTTGTTAATTATAGAAAAAAGCTGTAGTACTTTTTACATGTATAATAATTATGTGAAAAGCCTGGTTGGTAGATAATGAACAAACATGACTCAGCATATTTGTTGTAGAGTTCAAGGTACATTTTATCATGCATTTTCTTTGTTTGTTTCACCTTGTTATTCCAAAATTCATTTAGGAACAATAAGTATGTAACAGGTAATTTGTACCTTGATTAGGACTATACCTACATCACACATTACTTACTTCAATCTTTAGATAAATAAATGGTTTCTCATAAATAAAATTGCATGTCACAGTCCATTAAAGTACCACAAGGTCATATTACAATACATACAGCCAAGGGACTCTGCATTTAAAAAAAAATGTAATAACAGGATATATGCTCTCATTATCCAATTACCATACCTATATTAATTATAAATAAAACCTTGAGAGTCCAAATTTTATTTAGGCTGTAATTACAGTAGATATGATAAATATTTGCATATGGTATAATAATTATCTTACTATACAAATTACAACAATATTTACTCAAAAATTTAGACTGATGTAAAATCTCAATCACTGTTCGAACAGATTTAAAAGTAAAGCACATACAAGCAAGTTCGATTAATTAGTTTAAAATACGATTTTTTACTCTATATAATTTGCTAGAAGAAGTGGATAGGTACCGGATTGATTGTATAATAGGAAATATAAAAATAGGTGCATGCCACAGAGAAAGGGAAAATAAAGTACAGTGTATGTTTGTCTGGGTCAATGCCGGAAAAATAATAGAAGAACATAGATAAACTGGATTATCAATTTCTATTTGGTTTAAGAATATAGATCTATAATTTTGGGTGTTTTCTGAGACTAAAACCTTATACAAAATAATATTTAAATAATAACAGTTACGAAAAAAATTCTACTGACGAACCAATATTCCCAATTCATACACTTGCTATTTATTTGGTGGGCATCGGTGAACAAAACAGAATGATGAATAATATACTCACAACTTCACGTCCAACAAAATCCTACAATATCTGAACAAAAAGCAAAATACATCACACAATTCATTGCATATGTCAAAACAAAAAACATATTCTCTTTAAAAAATGATGAATTTAAAAAAACGAATTTCTATATCTTGAACATAGATACCGTTCTGAACAGACCTGCATTTGAAGATGTTCTAGAATACTAGAATGGCTTGAGTGTTTGAGTGAGCTAAATAGACGAACTATAGATTTAACCAAATTAGTGGGGTCTTTAGTGAGGAACCAGATCAGGACAGATTCTTGAAAGAGAGGAGCAGCACTTACGGTACTTAGTGTGGCAAAGACCATAGAGGTCGGTAGGCATTCTAAGACATTACTGTAAAATGGAAGACAACGAAAAACCACCACATTACCTTACAAGTACACAGCGTACCATAATGGTTTTAAAAATGATGGCATTCTATGAGATAAAAGATTCCAGAGTTAAAATAGTTTTCCATTTGGATCTCCAGGAGGAGACTACTTCAGAAAATGTGATCAACAAGTTCAATAAGAAGAAAAGAAGAACCAGGAATGTCTTGCACGTCAGGTCGTGGAATATGAAACGCATGAAGCAAATAGGCAAGCTAGAGAATTTGAAGATTGAAATGGATAGACTAACATTAGATATAGTAGGGATTGGCATAGTTCCATGACGAGAGGCACAGGATTTTTGGAGCGGAGATTTTTTAATTCATACAGTATTAGAGAGAAAAAACTCTGATATAGGAATAATTAAATAGAAAAAGATAGGATGCTGTGTAGAAAACTACTTTTTATTTATTTATTTATAATGAAACATTGTGAATCACTAATGTGAATAACAATTTGTCAATAAAATACAATAAAAGCATGATACAATATACAATTTAAACCAAAAAAAAAATCACCAAAAGATGGAAATTATACTATAAATCTTCAGAGGACAACCTTAAAGAACCAAAGAACAAAAGACTACTCATGGTTAGATTAGAATCGAAACCGATAAATATGTTGATAATTCAAGTTTACATACGCAGCTCTAGCTACAGTGAGGAAGAGCTTATCTGCAAAGATATCGAAGGCATACTAGGATTCGTAAAAGAAAACGAAAATTTAATAATTACGGAGACTTTAATGCAGTGGTAGGTGATGGTAGAGAAGCAGCAATAGTAGGTTTCTTTGGTTTTGACATGAGAAACGACAGGAGAACCTCGTGACGAAAAGAAGTTAACCATCACAAACACGTTATTTCAAGACGATACACATGGAAGATGTCAGGAGAGCTAGGGAGATATCGAATAGACTACGCCTTGTTAGACAACGGTTTAGGAATCTAGTAAGAAACTGTCGAAGCTACCCAGAAGCAGATATAGACACTGACCAAAACACAGTATTTATGAAAGCCATGCTTAAAATTAAAAATTTGAAGAAAAAATAAACAGAAAAAGGCCTTTGATTTTGAGAAACTAAAAGATAAAGAAACCCCCAGAAGATTTGGGAAAAGCCAAACGCATTGCTGAAAGACATCTGCAAAATTTCTAATACTAAGGAAGTAGAAGCAGAATAAATCCAGCTCAGACACTGCAGTCACATATATTCTGAGATAGAAACAAAAAGAAAATAAGAAACCATGTGTGACAACAGATATTCTGAATTTAATAGAAGAAAGGTAAAAATACAAAAACAGACCTGACGAAGCAGAGAAATGAAGATACAAAGTCATAAAATGAGAAATTATTTGCAAATGTAAGAAAGCTACAGAACAATGGATTGAAGAAAAGTGCAAAGAAGTACAAACTAATTAGAATGAATTTTATGGGGGCATCATTATACAAAATGTAGAGAAAGTGATGGCAAGAATATATAGGGAATTTAAATGCAGGATCGAAACTAGAAGCATTGGAACAAAAAACAGACATTGAAATTGATGCCTTGAGATATCCTACACTTAGAGATGAGTTTGAACTAGCATTGAGTCTCAAAAATAATAAAGCACAGGGTATAGACAAGGTGCAAACAAAAACTCTAAAACCTGTTGGGCAAGCAGTAACAGAACTCCTCTTCCCACTCGTAAGCTATATGTCTGAGACAGGTAAGATACCCAAAGATTTCAAACGCAACACCATAGTCACTATACCAAAAAAATAGAAGTGCAGATAGATGTGAAAATTTTCGAACAATAAGTTTGACAGCACACGTGTCAAACATATTAACTAGAATTGTACAAAAACGAAGGGAAAAATAGACTAAAGAAATATTAAGAAAAGATCAATTTGGATTTAGGCGAAATAGGGGAACACATGAGATCATTTTAGCTAAAAGGGTGATAAGGGAGAAAACAATAGAAAAAGGAGAAATCGTGTATATAGGGTTTGTAGATCTGGAAAAAGTATTTGGCAATGTAAAATGGGAAACAATGTTCGGAATATTCAAAAAATTGGAATGAGTTATGGAGATAGACGGATAGTATATAAGATACACAAAGAGCAAACAGCTATAATACAACTACAGCAGGAACGTAGCGAAGTGAATATTAGGAAACGGGTAAGACAGGAATGTGCGCTATTCCCGTTAATTTTTAACTTGTATACCGAAGAGACAATGAATACTGCCAAATGCAAAAAGATATTTGGAATTATTATGCAGGGACAAACAATCGATATGCTTAGATTTGCAGATGATATATCAGTATTAGCATCTAGCAAGGATGAGTTGAAGAAGGTCTAATAAAAAAGAAAACAGTACTAACAAAGATATGGTATGAAAATAAACAAAAATGAAAGTAAAGAACTAACGTGAAAGTAAGGAAAAATAAGTCACAAACCAGAAACTTACAAGAGGTTAAGGATTTCTACTACCTAGGAAGCCAAATAACAGAAGATGGGAAAGTGCAAAAGATATATAAATAAGATTTGCGCACACCCTTGCTGTTATAATTATTTATGGTTTCGGGTTGGGACCGTGTCATTTTATAAATTAAGGTCGACGTTATAAAATGACACGGTCCCAACCCGGAACCATAAATAATTATAATGACTCCGGCCGTGAAAGCCTCCGACAATATCACCCTTGCTGTATTTAAAAAGAAAAAGCAACTACTATGTTCGAAGACAACACATATAGAAGCAAGGAAAGCTGAATACTGAAAGCATATGTGTGAAGCACATTACATTTGATTCTCCAATGCTCCAGCAGAAAGTACTATATTGGTCAGGAAGCAAGTTTACCAGGGAATTTTGATTTTTGGCGAACTCTTACAGTTCCAAGCAAGGTAGCGATCTTAACGTGCATAACAACACATACACACAAGACCTACATTTTACATCTAATCCGAACGAGGGCATATTTTTGTGAAAATGGGCATAGCAGTCATGCCACGGAGCCGTATGTGAGAAGCACGGTACTATATGACTGTGAAACATGAACAGTAGGAGAAGAGGACAGGAAAAATGTTATGTTACAAACGTGTGATGAAGAAATCCTGGGCAAAGTTAAGAACAAAGAAGTTCTAGACACAGTAAGGTAAGAAAGAAATGTGAAAAATCATAAAAAGTATGAGAATGATAGGACACGTTCTTAAGCGTGATATTACCGTGCACGAAAGATTTGCACATAGTACATATAACCTAATTTATTATGCAGCTTGACTATTAACCACGTCTACATTCTAACCTGTTATTAAGAATGAAAACAGAATAACTAAATAGTAAATTCTATGCAGCAGACTAAGTGGATAAGTTTGTTAGAAAAGATAAATAATTCCAAGATTTTAAAATGAACAAAGAAATGATGTAATGAAAAGTTGGTATTTAAATGTTTTCTATGTTGTTATTAATGGAATTTACAGAAAAACTGGGATTAATAAATGTCAGGTAAATTAATACAGGAAATGGAAAAATGTGGAGTGAGCATTTTGATGGATTCGATTTAAGGTCTTGTTGGGATTTCTTTTAGCAGTACCTAACCAGTGTGAGGTTAAGAAATTTAGGTTTTTCTTTTAAGAAAATTATATTTCTAATTTTTTTATTGAAATTATTTTATGTTAATAGAACTTAAGTTTAGGTTGGATTTTTATTTTAATTTATTTAAAAATTAGGTAAACAGATACATTTGTAAATGATATCCAATTATTCCAGTGATGCAATCGTATTTGGAAAAGACATTGTATTTCTCAATTTTATTTAATTTGAGTTTTAAGATATTTTAGCAAAAGGTAAATATAAGGTGATAAAATTTAGAAAACCAAAGCAGAGACCTATATAAAATAACCATTTTCCATGTAGGGATAATATTTAAGGAATTGCTGTGACTAGACTGTTTGGCGCCTCTCAATTATGACAGGGTAAGTAGTTAATGTAACGCAGTTGTTTTCATTCTGGTGATTTTATTATTTTTATTTCGACTTTTTCTATTTTGTTTTATTATAATTTTTTCCACAGGAACCCACTTCCGCATCACTGTAGTTACCCAATGCACCCTTGTATTGTTACAGGATCCTCGTCTTTTCAGGGCAAATCAAAATTCTTTCATGTAACGCTCATTTTAACCGTAACACATCAATCATGTCTAAAATACGGTGTATGAACATGGTATCAAGTAGATAAATAGGTAATTTTAAAAGCATTCACACTCGAAAATCACATCAAGCCAATAGAACAACTGATGGAAACGGTGAACACAAAAATATTAATTTGTTACTATTTTAAACGGTAATAAAATACATAAAATTGATAACTACGTATAATATTGAAACAGTTGCTCAAATAAAGGCATGATCATGAATTGTTTTTTATTTACTAGCAGTAATAAACTAATAAGCTTCTAAAGTTGGCAACGAAAAAATCTAAGAATATAGTTTCGAAACAGCATCATCAAAAAAATAAACTATAAAACCATAGATATTAAAGACTATCTTTTCAATATGAGCAAATGGATAGTAATTAAATTTTATATTCTAGAAATTGTGCAATTTATAAAAGAAACTTGATTATAGTGTCTGGTAATAGCCAGTTTTGATTAATGTCAACAATTTTAAAGTTTACAATTTGGACCGATTGCAAAATTTATTATCATAACACAATATTGTACATGCAATTAGGAAATTTATTTAAATGTTCACAATAATCAAAACTTTATTTTAGGAACGTTACTGATTATTTCTACAATCAGAGTTTTAATGACGTGGTTTTTATGGTAAATTAGTATTAATCATTCATAAGGTGAATAATCATTTAATTTAATTAAATATCCTTTCACAGATTAATCTGGATTTATTCAATTTACTAGTTTGTATAAAGGAAATAAACACACTTTAAATCCAAATAGTTTTAATAAATATAAAAGTTTTTCATGTAAAGTAAAATGTAATTTTCCAGCTTTTTGATTTAGATTTTGTCGGCAACAACAGAAAGAACTTTCTGTAATAAAGCACACATATGAGTAGAAAGAAAGAATAACAAGAGGGTACCAAAATCTGGGATCAGCAGAGTGATTCTGGCTTGAAAATATACCCGAAAATTCTTTAAAACAATATTACTTAAAACCTTAAACAAACACAAACTCTAAAAACATGTAGACCTATTTAAGACTGCTAACTGCAAATTAGATTCCTAAAAGCAAATGTTAAACGACCTGGAATACTCAATCACGCTTCTAGGTAATTACAAAACAATTCATTGCAGCAAAATTATATCCATACTGTTACAATAATGGGAAAAAAACGAATATACGTATTTACACAATTATATACAATTTGTTTTTAACTATATAGCACATTTACCCATTTCAAATGGACCTGCACCTTGCCGAAGTTCTAAATCACTAGAACAGGTGAAATGGCTTGCGTGTTCTAATGAGCTAAAGAGCCAAACTACAGGTCCAACCAAAGTAGTAGGATCGTTAGTGAGGAACCAGACTAAGACAGGTACCCGAAAGAGGGCAGCGGCTCTTTCGGTACTTAGATTGGCAGAGACCATAGGGGTCGGTGTGGCAGTCTAAGACACACTACCGCGATGTGGAAGGCAACGGGAAACCACCACATTATCTCCCAAGTACACAGCGACCTAAATTATAATAAAATGATGGCATTCTCTGGGGTAAAAGATTCCGAGTTAAAATAGTCCCCCAGTCGGATCTCCGGGAGGGACTACTTGAGGATGCGATCGGAAAGTTAAAAATAAGAGTCGGGAACACTCTGCGAGTCGGAGCGTGGAATGTTAGAAGTATGAAGCAAGTAGGTAAGCTAGAGAACCTAAAATCAAAATGAATAGGTTATCACTAGACATAGTAGGGATCAGCGAAGTTCGGTGGCCAGAGGCAGGGATTTTTGGAGTGGAGACTTCAGGGTAATTCATACAGGAGAAGAGGAAGGAAATTTGGGCGTGGGGATAGTTATCGGAAAAGATAGGATACTGTGTAGAAAATTACTTACAAAAGAACGAAAGAGTACTCATGGTTAGATTAGAATCTAAACCGGTAAACACAGTAATAATACAAGTATACATGCCCACCTCTAGCTACAGTGACGAAGAGGTAGAAGCCATCTACAAAGATATCGAAGACATATTAAGATACGTAAAAGGACATGAAAATTTAATAATTACGGGGGATTTTAATGCCGTGGTAGGTGAGGGTAGGGAAGGAGCGGTAGTAGGTTTATTTGGTTTAGGCACGAGAAACGACAGAGGAAGTAGGCTGGTAGAATTTTGTGACAAGAACAATTTAATCATCACAAACACGTTATTTCAACATCATGCTAGAAGACGATATACGTGGAAGATGCAAGGAGATATAGGAAGATATCAAATAGATTACATTCTTGTTAGACAACGGTTTAGGAATCAAGTAAAAGACTGTACAAGCTACCCAGAAGCAGATATAGACACTGACCACAACATCGTAATTATGAAGGCCGCACTTAAATTTAAGAATGTGAAAAAAAGAAACGGAAAAAGGCACTTGGACTTAGCGAAACTAAAAGATAAAGATATTCTAGAAAGATTCGAAAAAAAGTCAAATGAATTGCTCAAAGATATCGGGAAAATAGCTGATACTAAGGAAGTAGAAACAGAATGGAATAACATTAAATCCAGCCTAGACATGGCGACCAGAGATATTCTGGGGTATACATAAAAAGAAAATAAGAAACTATGGATAACAAAGGATATCCTGAATTTAATAGAAGAAAGACGAAAATACAAAAATAAATCAGACGAAACAGGAAAACTGAGATACAAAGCCATAAAATGGGAAATTATTCGAAAATGCAGGAAAGCTAAAGAACAATGGATTGATGAAAAGTGCAAAGAGGTACAAACGAAGATGGAAATAGGAAAGACAGACGAAGCTTACAAATTAATTAGAATGAATTTTAGGGATATAAAACCGTATAGCAAAAATATAAGAGACGCACAAGAAAACGTCATCATAGAAAACGTAGAGAAAGTGGGTAGATGGCAAGAATATATAGGGAATTTATATGCAGGAGAGGAACTAACTGCATTAGAACAGGAATCAGACATTGAAAATGATGACTTGGGATATCCTATACTTAGAGATGAGTTTGAATTAGCATCAAAGAGTCTGAAAAATGGTAAGGCGCCGGGTACAGATAAGGTGCAAGCAGAAACTCTAAAAGCCGTTGGACAAGCAGTAACAAAACGTCTCTTCCAACTTGTAAGCTATATGTATGAGACAGGCGAAATACCCAAAGATTTCAAACGTAGCATCATAGTAACTATACCAAAAAAGAAAGTTGCGGATAGATGTGAAAATTTTCGAACAATAAGTTTGACAGCACACGTGTCAAAAATATTAACTAGAATTGTGCAAAGACAAATGGAAAAACGGGCGGAAGAAATACTAGGAGAAGACCAATTTGGGTTTAGGCGAAACAGGGGAACACGGGAGGCTATTTTAGCTCTGAGAGTGATAATAGAGAAAACAATAGAAAAGGGGGAAAGCGTGTATATAAGGTTTGTAGATCTGGAAAAAGCATTTCGACAATGTAAAATGGAAAAAATGTTTGAAATGCTCAAAAAGATTGGAATGAGCTATAGGGATAGACGAATAGTACATAGCTTATACAAAGAGCAAACAGCAGTAATAGAATTAGAGCAAGAACGTTAGAGAAGTAAACATTAGGAAAGGGGTAAGACAGGGATGTGCCCTATCCCCATTAATTTTTTAACTTGTACATTGAAGAGGCAATGAATACTGTCAAATGTAGGAAGACATTTGGAATTACTATGCAGGGACAAAAAATTGATATGCTTAGATTTGCAGATGATATAGCGGTATTAGCGTCTAGCAAGGAAGAATTAGAAGCTGCTCTTAATGAAATGGAAACAGTACTAACAGAGAGATACGGTATGAAAATTAACAAAACTAAAACTAAAGTTCTAGTATGCAAAGGTGGGGAAAATAAAACAAAAACAAGAATACAAGTATGTAACACGAACTTACAAGAGGTTAAGGATTTCTGCTACCTAGGAAGCCAAATAACGCAAGATGGGAAAAGCACAAAAGATATAAAACAAAGATTAGCACAAGGTCGTGCTACATTTAACAAGAAAAAGCAACTACTGTGCTCAAAGACCACAAACATAGAAACAAGGAAAAGATTGCTTAAAACATGTGTGGAGCACAGCACTGTACTGACTGTGAAGCCTGGACAGTAGGAGAAGCGGACAAGAAAAGGTAGAAGCCTTTGAAATGTGGTGCTACAGACGATGATGAAGATATCATGGACAGACAAAGTTAAGAACGAAGAGGTACTAAAATGGTAGGGGAAGAAAGAAATATGTGGAAAACGGTAAAAATAGGAGAGATAGGATGATAGGCCACATACTACGGCATGAGGGAGAAAAGTGGAATATATTAGAGGCAGAGATAGGAAAAAGAGAAGAAAAGGCAGACCTAGGTTAGACTACTGCACACAGATAGTAAAAGATGTAGGGTGCAGGAATTTCAGGAGATGTGTAGGCTAGCCCAGAATAGAAATCAATGGAGGTACGCATCCAACCAATCCCAAGATGGATAAACTAATGACGAGAAAATAACTGTGCTTAAACACGATGATTATTATAAGTAACTACAATAATTGGCTGGGCAATATTCTTGAATAATGTTAAGTGTGTGAAAGGACTTACTGGAAAACCATTATTTCGCAAATGTCTAAGTGTTGGGGATCTTGGTAGCCACAGGTTGCTTAACCCCTTCACTGAATCTCGGTGAAATAGGGCATAAAATTAGAAAACAATAGAAGGGGAACGAGCTGTATACACATGCTGTGTGAGAATTTCAGGGAACTATGTAGGCTAGCTCAGAATATAAATAAGTGCAGGTAAGTGTCCAACCAGTTTTGAGACGAAAAACCTAATGACGAAAAAATAAGCACAGATAAATCTGATGATTAGTATAAACAACTAGTTGTTGGTTGCGAAATACCTGCAACTAATGTTGACTGTGCGAAAAGATATATTGGAAAATATATTAAATCGGTAAATGGTTAAGTGTTGGGGAAACTTGGCAGCCACAGGCTGCTTACCTCCCTTCACAACCACTGAAGGTCGGAGAAATAGGGTATATAATTGTAAAACAATAGAAGGTGACCGAACGGCGTCTAACAAGAAAGAACAGCACCTATGAGGAAAGACAACAAACATAGAACAAGAAGAAAATTGTTGGAAGCATAGGTGTGGAGCACAGCACAGTATGCCTATGAAATACGAGCACTCTGAAACGCAGACAGAAAAACGGTAGCAGCCTTTTGAAATGCTGTGCTTCAGATGTATGAGGACGATAGCATGGACAGACAAAGATAATAACAAATAGGTTATTGATAATAGTAGGGGAACAAGGATATCTGGGGAAAAAGATAAGAGAAATAGAAGGGCAGAATACGTTCTAAGGGATTTTTGGGGAATAGTATGGGATATATTACAAGCAGAGATAGGAAAAAAAGAGGTAGATGTAGACCTAGATCAGATAGTTATAGATGCAGACTGTGCAAATTTCAGGGAAATCTTTAGGTTAGGTCAGAATAGAAAACAATGAGGGTACGCGTCTAACCAGTTCAAGGACTTAAGACCTAATGATGATGAGCACATTTACATTTTTATTACAAATACATAATACAGTCTTAAACAGGTATTAAAAATAAAATATATCGCAAATCTACTTAACTAAAAGCTTAATCTAAACACGGACGTATTGTAGGTATGTTTGTCAGTTCATACATTAAATTATGACTGTTTGTTTAGTTACAATGACTTATCGTTCCATAATATGTCGCTATTGACTTCATCCACTACAACATGGTTATTTTCAACACAAGGATTGTCGATTTGGGAACCAATGTGCCCCTAAAATCGAAACTGTCCCATTTGGTAGGAAATTAGCCGAACATACTTAGACTACTCAGCCTTGTTTGATTACCTCTAGTCAAGGTGATTGATCTACTAAAGCGACATGTTAATGGTTTGGATGTTATGTATGAAGTGCTCTATCAAAGATGAATCTAACCTTTCTAAATCGTTTAAGACATCCTTGGCAAACATCGGACGAATGAATTAAGCGTATAAAATGAGCATACCTCGTGTCGCTTCTCGTATCTAACCTATACCTCTACTTAACTTTACAAATCATAGACTTAGAATCAGAAACAGGGATTTTTCAATTATTTGAGGCAGCACAAAACTGTATATGACGTGTCTTTTCGCTCAGATGATGAGATCATCTGGCACTGGCATATAATAATCAAAACAACTGAATCATGACTGTACTAATTACAATGTTGACACCATCTCTAATCTTTAAAAACTGAAATGAATTTGACAACCTTTGAATATGGATCATATATGATACAAAATAATTTTATCTTAGATCAAAATTACAGTAACCTAAAGAATTATATTTCTTAGAGGGAACAACTTACTATTGGTGGAATTTACTAATACAGAAACTATTAAAATGAAATGTGATTATAAGTATTTCTAAGGAACGTAACAAACAGTTTTATTTCCAACAAGAATACCCTTATAAAATAAATTCTTTAGTATCTAATAGTTATAGATGTTCTGTGTATGAATGAAACCACAATGATGAACCATTGGAAAGCCTATCAATTTTAATTCACTTCAATATACAAGATGCCATACCTGTGGAACAATAATTATTTCTAATAGGAACTTTTTGGGTCAAAAATTATGTTCTGCATTATGGGAATGATTTAGCTTGTAGATGCTACACATTTTCTAAATACTTGCTTAAAATTATACTTGGTGTCTCAAAAGAAAGTTTATAGATTAGATTACTGGGTAAATGTGGTAGGGTCATTCGATAGCTCGGCTTTTAGAAATTCGGTTGGGTATAATTCCCTCTATTTGTGATTATATGAACCTTTCTATTCGTCATCGCACAAGCACTTTAAATGTGCACCTAGGTCACATCTACAAAATATTTTGCACAAAGACTTGAAGCTGCATCCTTACAAAACCAAACTGATGCAAGAATTAAAGCCCACGATTTCAGACAGGCTTCAATTCATTAACCAGGTTAATAAACCCCTTTTAACATTTAACATCTTGTTTGTGGATGAGGCTCTTTTTTACCTCAACTGGCAATGGATCTGAAATGCAAGCATCAAAAACTCTTACATTCGCTTAAAGTTGCTGTATGGGTTGCATTGTCGGTGTGAGGAATAATCATCCTGTCCTTTTTAACGACAAAAGGAGACGTGCAGTTGCAGTTAATTCAGAACATTATTTTCTTTTATACACAGGAAATCCCCAATATACATAAAAATTTACAATGATATGAAACCAATTTCAAATTTAATTAAGAAAAATTAAGATTGAAATTAAAATTTAAAAAAATGTACAGTATAGTAAATGCTAAAAAGTAGACTAAGTAGATTATAAATACTGTATGAGATATTGAATACATACTAATTTTGAATACATAAGGATCTTTTAAACTTGTTACATGATAATTCAAAAAGTTTAAATAATAAAGCTATTTGCAGTTTTTAATATCCTTGTCATAGGAGAATTCATTCCATAATAGTGAGGTGTACAACTAAGTTTATGGAGATTTTTTATCAATAAGTAATGGAAAATTTCAAGAGAAAAATGGTTTATTTAAAGTATCGTCCCTTGCAAGCTACACATTTTTGACATCTCTCTGACAATGCATGAATACCACGACAATAGAACGACACGTCTTTGGGCCGAAACCATTCATCTAACCAATTTTGCACTTCTTCGAAATTAGCTAAGTTTGGCCTAGCCAAACCTTGGCCATCGACTGGAACAAGTTATAATCGAAAGAGGTCAGGTCTGGCGAATACGATGTGTATGATAGCAAATGCCATTTGTGTCTTGGATGATAGAAGAGTGACGGCATGAAGCATTGTTGTGCTGCAATATCGCTCGTTCGCATCTTGTGTTCCATTCTGGTCTCTTTTTTTAAGCAATGTATGCTTCAAATTAATCAGTTGCTGTCAATAGCAATACCCATTGACAGTTTCACCAGCTCATAGTACACGATTCCCTTCTGGTCCAACCAAACACAAAGCATCGTCTTCTTACCAAAGTAATTTGGCCGTCGATGTTGATGCTGTGCCAGGTGAAAGCTGTGGCTTTTTGCAATTGGGATTCTCAAAATATATCCATTTCTCTTTGCCAGTAACAATTCAATGCAGGAAAATCGTTCTTTCATGTTGCAAAAGCCAAATTTCGGAAGTGGCTTTTCGATTTTCCATCTGTCTCTCAGTCAACTCATGTGGCACCCATATTCTTTCCTTTTGAATTTTTCCCCAGACATATAGACGTTTGAAAATACCTTGGCGAATCATGTTTACTGCTGCTGCAAGTTGGTCTTCTGTTTGCGTATATTCGTCATCCAATAACACTTACAGATCGGCGTCCTCAAATATTTTGTCTTCCAGAGCGTTCCGTGTTCTCATTGTCAAAATCGCCACTTCTGAAGTGTTTATAAACCAATCTTCACAGGTAGTTTTCGATGATGCATATTCACTGAGGTCTCCTCAAGCAAACGACGTGCTTCAACTGAATTTTTTTTTCAAGTAAAAGCAGAAAAACAAAATTCTCGCAAATGCTGTTTATTTGGCACAAAACTCGACAACTTTGTTGTTAGAAAAAATATTTTTGCATTGCAATATGTGTTGGTCTTACAACAGGTTATTGTTAACAGAAGTCTAAGCTATTACAAAAACAAAACTTCAGGCAGGTATGTAAACTATATACATCGTTAGCACTATCCATGTGTGAAATCCGGAAGCTTTACGCACTGCAGTAACATTATGGCTCTGGTAACGTAGCAACAATTATTAAATTTATTGGGTTTAAGAGATTCAGATAATCGATACTGCCAGAAATCAATTTGTACAGGATAATAAGAATGAGGTGCAGCCTACGCATTTTGAATGTTTGTAAATTTAATATTGTTCTTGTTTGTTACATATGCATGTTTAACCTGAATAAGATATTCTGCAAAAATTTATTCTACATGCTTTCCAGTTTATTTAAATGGACTGCATAGAATGGGCTCCAGATGACTGCAACGTATTACAAATTTGATATTACAAAAGATGTGAATAAAATTTGTAGTGCAGATGTTAGCCGACTTCTTAGTGCCTGAACAGCAAAAACAAAAGAACTTAGTTCCAGTAGAGCCCCATCACACACGTACAACATGTCTCTGCCACAAGCGCAAAAAATTTTCCCTCGTAAATTCATCTCCAAAAGAAGCGATATAAATTGGCTACTCCACAGTTCTGATTTGTTTCCTATGAGATACTTATGGGGATATCTCAAATCTAAAATGTATGTCAATACGCTGATCTTTTTGGGCCCGAGCCATCATGAGAAACTTAATGTGAATTTTAATAATTAACAAAGATTTTATCCCTATACATTGCTCTTCTAGTTATATCAATACTTTATATAAACTTTCTTTTGAAACACCTAGTATTATAAAAGTTTAATTAGAGGTGCAAACTAGTATAATAGATAACAGATAACATTATAAATATGTACTGTTAATTTACACAATTCCAAGATCCGTGTAAAACAACATTAAATAATTTAATTTTTACAAAACGTACTAACAGTCCTAAAGTCCTTAAAATAGCAAAACTATCATCTTAATTAACATAACTTACTTATAAGTAACAATCAAAGCACTATTAATTTGCTAGTTACTAACCATTAATTTGATAACCACACAGTCCAATAATTTATATCACATTGATGCACTTAATTTAATTCATATCACGACTTCACTACATAACTCCGATCGAAACTTGGAATTTAACTGATTAATCCCCATGATAGACGACTTTATATACTTATTTCAACTCTTCCCAAATATTCTAAATACAAAAGAAAACAAGCCTGATTTATTCAAATTAACAACTAGAAAGTTCGTTTTGTAAGCTTTATAATGTCTTACACGCACCCTTGTAATCTGCCAATCATTTCTGTGTGAAGATGTGATGTCCCATTGTTCTGATCAAATGCAGTTGTCACTTCTTGTGTGTGAATGCACATCCATTCAAGTGTAAACTACTTGATGCCTCGTTACATTATAAACAACGTTTTCTTTTATTACATTTTGATAATTTATTGGCAGTGACATGCTACTAGATTTGGGTTGTCGCTTGAATTACTTGTAATGCAGTATAACATAAATCTTTATAGTATAATACATTATTTTTACACTAAACCTAGAATTAGATATACAGTAATTATGTCTTTAAATCATATATTTGATAATTTGTGGTTAATTTTTTGCACATTTTGCTTTAACCTACAAATATTAACCAACATTTATGTAATTCTAGTCATCTGTTTAGGTTGTGATTTACAGTTTTCTATACATTCCTAGAATAATGCCCACAATCTCAGCATAAACTATGTTCATTTGTAATGCATGCCAGCAGAACATTATCATATACTAAACGCAAGTAGTAACGCAGTTTAATCTTTTTGCTTGCGAATGCCAATACCCATGTTCACCTTTGAACTGCAAAATGCAACATATCTCACTTAACCTCATCACCCTTACATAATAAAAAATTTTTAATATCACTCGCCTTTGTTCTAGAAAATGACTAAAGAATAATTAATGTCCATTTCATTTCTAGATAGCGCTTTGTCTTAAAATACACTAAAATTGGTACTCACTATCTAGGGAAGCTGAATGCGACTAATGTTCCCAAAAGCATGCTGGTTGTAATTTAATATATATAAATGCAACTTTCGATAACGGTGAGAATGTATCGAACCACAAGAAACCAGGATTCAAACACTGCAAACAAAAGTTCTTGGTATTTACCTCACTTTGTCTTCTCGACGTGCTACTCCAGGCTCGTCGTGGCTGATGGTGATGTGGCCACGACCCTCACATTTATTTTGAAAGCACTGGAAACTGCAATAGTTATTGGTTTAGTGACAAAATAACAAACTGTACTTTTTCGCGTATCGGTTCGAAAACTTCAAAACCAAACTTATTGTTTTTTGTTCAAGCGACCTGAGTGATTGATGGCAGCTTGGAACAGTGCGTCGAGGCAAGACATCAAAGGTCATCGAGCTCGCAGATGTCGGAACCCAACATTCTTGCAGCGTGAACATTCTCTATATTGTTTTAAATAGAACACGTTAGCAAAACTTCCACTTCTGATCTACTCTGTCTGTAAGGCATCTTAAGTTTTTATATTATCTAGTTTTATCTAAATTTTATTACTCACTCAGATAAAATGCATTTTGGTTTTTATGTGTAATGCTGAAATAGTAAGCAAAGTCAAGAACACTAAAAACTCCTACAAGTTTTACTTGAAATTTGTACCTAATGATTTGCATTATGCTTTAATAAAAATATAATCGTTCGATACCTCTAGCCATATAAAAATGTCGACTAAGATTACATTTTTGAACTATAGTGCTTAATGTTATAATCACTTCTACTTAAGTAGACAATAATCATCTGAATTCCAATTTGATTGACAGGTATACCATAGCAATCTTACCCATAGCCATAATTTACTTGCGTTTGCACACGCATAAATTTCAAAATTAGAAACGCTGTTTATTCAATGAGTTACTGCTCTATATAAAGTGGTAAGTGCATTCTAAGTGGCTACAACTACTCACACACAACCTAAGTGCATCTATTAATGTTGAATTATTAGAAACTTGTTTAAAATACCACCTGCCATTTCCAATTGGATCATTTAAAAACAATATGCTATGATTTTTGTTTATTAGTCAATAGAAACACAATATTGAAAGATGGTACATGTAAGTACTTGTTCCAGACTTCGATTCTTTGTTACTACTTTCTGCAGTAATTTTATTCTATTCTGTAATGAAACAGTGATAGCAGAAAATGTTCCACGATGAGACATGTTACACAGTAAGGAAAGCATTTTTTTTTTTAGTTGTCTGCCGCATGTTCGAAATACTCAAAAAGATTGGAATGAGTTTTAAGAATAGACAGTTAATACATAGCTTATACAAAGAGCAAACAGCTGTAATAGAATAAGAGCAGGAACATAGAGAAGTAAATATTAGGAAGGTGTGAGACAGGAATATGCCCTACCCCCATTAATTTTTAACTTGTACATCGAAGAGGCAATGAAAACTGTCAAATGCAGGAAAACATTTGGAATTATTATACAGGGACAAAAGATTGATATGCATAGATTTGCGGATGATATAGCGGTATTAGTATCTAGCAAGGAAGAGTTAAAAACAGTTCTTAATGAAACGGAAAAGCCCTAACGAAGAGACATGGTATGAAATTAACAAAAATAAAACTGAAGTGCTAAGTATGTAAAGAAACGGGAAATAAATACAAAACTATAATACAAAAAGGAAACGAGAACTTACAAGGGTCAAAGACAACAAACCTAGAAACATGGAAAAGGATATATGTGGAGCACAGCACTGTACGGGTGTGAAACTTAGACAGTATGAGAAGTGGACAAGAAAAAGATCAAATAGCGCAGCTGCTGCGTTCGAAGACAAAAACAAAAACAAGAAAAAACATTGTTGAAAGTATATGTGTGTAGTGCAGCACTGTACGGCTGTGAAATAGGAACAGTAGGAGAAGCAGACAGATGATTAGATGCCCCTTAATTATGACAAAAAGAAAAAGCTTTTGGGGCAAGTGAATATAGTAATGTAGTTTGTTCGTATTTCAACCATTTTGTTATTTATTTATATTTAGAATTTTTTTGTTTTTTTTTAATTATTTCTTCCATAGCAACCCGTTCCTGCAGCATTGTAGTTAGCCAAAGCACTCTTAGATTATTAAGGTGTCCCCACCCATTCAAGGCAAATCAAAATTCGTAACATAACACTCATTTTACCTGTAACAAACTATAAAAACAGTTGTTGGGTTTAGACGTCCAAGATAGAAATTTGTCAAAAGCGAACCAAATACTATGTAAGCGATATTTAATTAATTTCCTTATAAAAAAATATATACATTTTTGGGAGCATTAAATTAAATACTGCATATATAAAAGAAAACAATTTTTCGTATCATGTATAAAATTACAGTACCATTCAATATTTTTGGTTCAAATAAATTACTAGCAGAATACAGGATAAAAAATTATAAACTACTTACCATATCACATTCTTCAGGATCTGCTACCATTCCTTTTAATCGATACCTAATGCCGTCCTTTGCTAATCTTCCCGCGAATTCTTCTCCGGTTCCCGTCTGACTGCCATAAAATACAACTAAACTTCTGCCAGAGGACTTTAGTTTCTTGATAAATGAATTTTCCGTTGAAGTTTGTAGTATCATAGAGGTGGGCCTAAAACAAAAGCGTGTTTTTAGCAAAATATACAGTGTGATACAAAAATCTATATTATATATTATTGATACACTTAAAATATACTAATGAAAAAATAGATTAAATACATTAAAAGAACAACCCACTTCTTTACATGTAATTTTCAAATGCTCCACCCGAAAATACTACATTGGCTAGGAAGCAAGTTTTTTACCTAGAAAATTTAGAATTTTGCCCAACCCTTGCTGTTCCAAGCAAGGTAGGATCTTTAACGTGCGTGATAACACTCACACACGGGATCTCCATTTTACCTCTCATCTGAACGAGGGTGTATTTTTGTGAAAAATGCTCGCCTAACATTTTTCAAGCGGACCGTGTCGGGATTCGAACCCGGGACCTTAGGCGTAGTAGTCACACACATACCACTATGCCACAAAGCCGCCTGCAACCAACTTCCAAAAAACTTTAGTGAATTATAATCATAATTGAACTAGTAGTTACGGTAACTGTTCAATGGTAGAATAGATTATTATTGTATGGCAGGCTACATTATATGCGCAATAGGTTCAAATAAACTTGAACGACAAGAATCGGCATGCTACAGTACGACCTACACACATAGTTTTGATATGTTGTCTAGACTACACCATTTATTGAGTAATTGTTTTGAAGGCCACTGTTTACGCTGACAGTGTCTGAAAATGCATAAATTCACGAAACACATCCAGACTATCATTTACTATCAGAGTTTTTACTTGCTTTGTCTAATACATAATTGTAAGTTAGCAGTTTCTTGTTGTGTAAAAATTTGCTGTGGCAACAGTGAACAAACCAGCTGATCGCAATAGTGCATATAAATGTCGGTGTCGTTTTTGCTTTATTTCTTTACTTAGAGCTTGTAAAAAATAGGTCTAATAAACGCATTAATTATTTTGTTATATAGATTGAAAGTTTTTAAAAACGGGAAAGTCTGAGGCAAAGAGAAACTTCACATAATTATTACATTTCGTTTTGTACATTATCGTTTATTACCGAGATGTAGAAATAAAAAGGTGTATTATTAAATGGAACATTCTTAATGTACAAAAGCTTTCTTAATATGTTATGAGAAATGTATTAAACTTTGTTTTTCTTTTTGGTAGCATTTAAAATAATTAATGAATTGTAGTTTTATTTCAAATGTATTGTACAAAAGTAAAATGCTGCTTTAGTAATTTCGAAATTTATGATGTTTATAGAATTCCTATTGCAATAGCTTATTAAATACTATTATACTGAAATCAAAATTACACATGGTGCTTTAATAAGTTGTTCAGTTTAAATTACATTCTCCTTTTTCTCATCCGATTTTTATTTCTCGTTACCCCCAAAAGTTATAAATCATGTACCATCATAACTTATTCACAATATTTACAATCACCTTATCATCACAAAAAAAGTTATAATAGTATTTTTTATTTTTATTATTTCAGAACACGTCTACACTACACGACAGTCGAACATGAAGTGGTTAGAAAATTATAAAAACATTAATAGGAAGCAAAGGAGCATCTGTGTATTAAACTTTCTATATTTTTCAATTAGTTAATGAATCTTACATAACTGATCGCTAGATATTTTTCATTAACAAAATGGTTTCGAAAGTACCTGAAATATCATATAATTTTGAAGTGCCTTGTCAATTATTTGCTACTAAGCTATATTGTAGCGCTGATTGGTCTGCCGCCCAGAATAATTATACTAGAACGTAAACAGATTGTTTGTATACAAAAGATGATTAATAGGTACAACACTTTTGCATAATTTCTGGAATGTTCTCGAAGTAATTAGTATAATTGAAATGTATATAAATTCCATCGTAAATATTGGGGGTCAGTTCTATTTGAAGTTTTAATTACAATGTGTTCTAGTTTAAGACTTTGGTATGAAATAAGTAGTGGTACATATGTGATATAAATTACTCTCTGTTGATATAAATTACTGCAGTGATTTCTCAATTAATAATTAGTGCTTGGATAGTCAATTATAGTGCTTCAATAGTAATTTAAAAGATATCATCGTAGCGTTAAAATGATAGTATGTGTACTGTTAGCGATTAGCTGAAAATAAATTGTTGGAAGAGCTTTTGGCAAATTCCATTGTAACTACGAGTTGTTGAAAAAACTTGTATAATCAGTTTGAAAATAAAGAATTGTTGTTCTTGCAAATAATTTTTGTTACAATATTAGCGATATGGTGTGGCAATCTTGACATTTTGTAGTGAATCCCATTTTCTACATGAGAATAAATACAGATTCAGTCCACTCTTTAGGCCATTAGCTAGTTTGCCACATTGCTATAGATTGTAAATGATTTTTTATGTTCCCTCTCCTATGAACTTCTTCATTTCATTGGAAATAGCAGCTGTTCAAAGAGCTTGATTTATTTCAGCTATGTAATGATTTCCTTTATTTTCTTCTTCAAGATATCTAGTTCTACGTTACAGTTTTTATTGTTTCATTCTTCATTATTGCTCTTTCGTCTTTATTTTTCTTATCTTTCATTATAACTTTTTAGAGTACCGTTTCTATCGATATAGTACATCCTTAACTTTCACAAGCTAATCCCTTCTCAATTGTCAAGCAGGGTTTTTTGAATTAATTCATTGAATTATTTCATGAATTAATTCGAATAAAAAAATCATGAATTAATTTAACGTTCATTGTTATTGGTGTAAATCAGTGATGTACCTACATAAAATAAAAACCCCAAGCATTTACCCCGGTACATTCCTTTGGGTATTTACCCATTTGTTAATTATAAATTTATTTTACTTCTTTAAGAATCTGTATCCTACCCACAAACAATAAATAAACAAAGTTCAATTTAAAAGAAAAACTAATATAAAAATATAAAATAAGCAAAATCTTCATATAACATAAACAACTGATATCAGTGAAAGTGAAACCCAATCAGTTGTAACATTACCCCAATTTACTTTTATAGTTTACAAGTGGATGTGAGGTAGAATTAGGTTTTTAAGAAAATAAGTTGTACGCTGCTGTTATTAAGTACTTGTTGAATATTAATTTGTTTTAGTTAGTGTGAGTGAAAGAACTCCTTTAATGATGTTTTCTTAAATTCAACAAATAAAAATGCACAGTGTAAACAGTGTGGAAAACAAATGCAAGTCATAGTACATTGCTTAAAAGATCACATATCTATGTGTACACTGCAAACGCTAGCAGCTTTTATGGATAGTGGTACTACATTTGATTTTTTCCAATGCTACATCTTAAGTACATTGGCCAGGAAACGAATCTTACCTGGAAATTTTGCCAAACCCTTGCTATTCCAAACAAAGTAGGGGAATCTTTAATGTGCATGACAACATTCACACACAAGACCTCCATTTTACCTCTCATCTGAACGAGAGTGTATTTTTGTGAAAAATGCTCGCCTAACATTTTTCAAGCGGACCGTGTCAGGATTCGAACCTGGCACCTTGGACATAGTAGTCACATGCATACCAACTATGCCACGGAGCCACGCTGTAGATAGAGGCAGCAAAAACGAAGATAAAGCACTTTGAGAAAAAAATTAACCCAAAAACAAATTTGGAAAAATGTACAAAAGATGGGAATAGTAGACAGTAAGAACTTTATAATGCGCGTATGTAATGGCTTACATATCGTTATTTTTGAATTGATCCCTAAACCAAGTTCATAGAGCAAACCAGGCTCCTTTGTTATTAGAACAGCTTCAAGTTAGAAAGAAGTAATAGATGAGCAATACGCAAAATATACGTATGCAGTAAATATGGCAATCCGGGATGCTCTACTGCCCTATAGGGGGTTGTTCAACATGTTATGGTCAGGATGTAAACTTCCTAATAGGCACAAAATATCAGGCCAGTTATTAGATTCTGTTTTGAAAAATGAAAAATCAAATGTCAAAATACATTATATAGGGTGCCCATTGTGTATGGAATATAGTTATATCATCATCATCATTAGGTCTTCAGTCCTGGAACTGGTTAGACGCGTACCATCATTGTTTCCTATTCTGAACTAACCTACAGATTTCCCTGAAATTTGCACAGTCTGCATCTATCACTATCTGACCTAGGTCTACATCTACCTCTTTTTTCCCATCTCTGCTTGTATTATATCCCATACTATTCCCCAAAAATGCCTTAGAACATATTCCGTCCTTCTATTTCTCTTTTTCCCCAGATATCCTTGTTCCCCTACTATTTCTATAACCTATTTGTTATTATCTTTGTCTGCCCCTGCTATCGTCCTCATACATCTGAAGCACAGCATTTCAAAAGGCTGCTACCGTTTTTCTGTCTACGTTTCAAACTGCCCGTATTTCATAGGCATACTGTGCTGTGCTTCACACATATGCTTTCAACAATTTTCTTCTTGTTCTGTGTTTGTTGTCTTTCCTCATACGCGCTGTTCTTTCTTGTTATGGCTTTGTATCTCTGTTTTCCTGTTTCGTCTGATTTATTTTTGTATTTTCGTCTTTCTTCTATTAAATTCAGGATATCCTTTGTTATCCATGGTTTCTTATTTTCCTTTTGTGTATACCCCAGAATATCTCTGGCCGTCATGTCTAGGCTGGATTTAATGTTATTCCATTCTGTTTCTACTTCCTTAGTATCAGATATTTTTCCGATATCTTTGAGCAATTCATTTGACTTTTTTTCGAATCTTTCTTGAATATCTCTATCTTTTAGTTTCTCTAAGTCCAAGTGCCTTTTTCCGTTTCTTTTTCACATTCTTAAATTTAAGTACGGCCTTCATAATTACGATGTTGTGGTCAGTATCTATATCTGCTTCTAGGTAGCTTCTACAGTCTTTTACTTGATTCCTAAACCGTTGTCTAACAAGAATGTAATCTATTTGATATCGTCCTATCTCCTGGCATCTTCCACGTATATCGTCTTCTAGCATGATGTTGAAATAATGTGTTTGTGATGATTAAATTGTTCTTGTCGCAAAATTCTACCAGCCTATTTCCCCTGTCGTTTCTCGTTCCTAAACCAAATAAACCTACTACCGCTCCTTCCCTACCCTCACCTACCACGGCATTAAAATCCCCCATAATTATTAAATTTTCATGTCCTTTCACGTATCCTAATATGTCTTCGATATCTTTGTAGATGGCTTCTACCTCTTCATCACTGCAGCTAGAGGTGGGCATGTATACTTGTGTTATTACTGTGTTTACCGGTTTAGATTCTAATCTAACCATGAGTACTCTTTCGTTCTTTTGTAAGTAATTTTCTACACAGTATCCTATCTTTTTCCGCATAACTATCCCCACACCCAAATTTCCTTCCTCTGCTCCTGTATGAATTACCCTGAAGTCTCCACTCCAAAAATCCCCCGCCTCTGGCCACCGAACTTAGCTGATCCCTACTATGTCTAGTGCTAACCTATTCATTTCGATTTTTAGGTTCTCTAGCTTACCTACTTGCTTCATACTTCTAACATTCCATGCTCCGACTCGCAGAATGTTCCCGACTCTTATGTTTAACTTTCCGATCGCATCCTCCGAAGTAATCCCCTCCCGGAGATCCGAATGAGGGACTATTTTAACTCAGGAATCTTTTACCCCAGAGAATGCCATAATGTTTGTTACAATTTAAGTACGCTGTGTACTTGGGAGATAATGTGATGGTTTCCCGTTGCCTTCCACATCGCGGTAGTGTGTCTTAGACTGCCATACCAACCCCTATAGTCTCTGCCAGTCTAACTACCGAAAGAGCCGCTGCCCTCTTTCGGTAAATATCGACTTTATATAAAAAATTTGTATATAAAAGTTGTTTAACATTTTATTTTCCATAATAAGACAGTATTGAATTGTTTTTGTTTCAGAAAACAATTGAGTAACAAATAACACTTTCATTTTTTAAATAGGAAGTACTCTTTCAATGTGCTCATTTGATAGAGATTTTTTTCTCCTTTAGATGACGTAAAATCTTAGTACCCTTACGCAAGAAATTTTTTGGAAAAATGTAAAAACTGTTTAGGAGGTTAATTTCCTTAATAACATGAATCTAGATATTCGAGATCTTTGTCTTAACAATTGAATGTTCATAACAGAAACTGAATGCATAGAAATTTTGATTATTATGGTCAGTTATGGGAATCGCAAGCAAGCACAATTAGAAGGAAGTATGTGAAATTTTCTATAGACGTTATCCACATTGAGAACCAATTACCAAGTTAGTAGTTAGCAAAACTTTGAAACGGTTTAGGGAAACTGGTAATGTGAAAGTTCTGCCAAAGACTGATCCGCAGAGCTCTGGGACAAATGAAGATAAAAAGCTCGATGCTTTTATAGAAATCGAAGAAAATCCAAATATTTCAACTCATCAGTTAAGTTTAAACCATGCCGCAACTAAAAGTTCAATACACAAAATATTACATTCAGAAAAATTACATTCGTACAAATCGACTTTATTGCAAGAATTATTCGAAGATGACTACGATTGACATGTTGAATTTTATACAATGAAGCGAATCAACAACAATCCAAATTTTCTCGATAATATTGTTTTTTTGATGAGGCTACTTTTGTGTAAATGAAAATGTAAATAGGCATAATTGTCGATATTGGGCCGCTGAAAATAACCATCGAATGATCCAAAATCATACCTAAAAACAACAAAAATTAAACGTATGCGTGGGAATTTATGCAGATTACGTAATTGGACCTTTCTTTATTCGTGGTACTCTAACTGGTGTTATCGTTCGAGTGGGCGGCGTCTGAAAGCATGTAGGCTTGGCTTGATTATTTGTTTAATAAGAATAAGCAAAAATAATTATAAGTTTCATAAATACAAAAACAATAAAAGTGAAATCGTTAAAATGGAATGATTTTAATAGTTTGAAGCAGTTCTGAAGTCTTCGGTAATCTTCGGAAGGCTTCGTGGTTGCTTGTGAAACCAAAATAAACTTAAAAACTTATTAAATGAACGTATATACGGCTTAAAGGCAGTGTGAAAGTTGCCGGTAGTCTTCGGAACTTTTCAGAAAGCTTCGAATTTGCTTATGAGGCCTAGTGAGAACTTGAACCACGATAGTTAGAAAATATTTACAGTTTAAAGAGGTCCAGACGTCTTCGACGGTCTTCGGAACTCTTCGGAAGGCTTTGTGTTTTCCTTGTGGCACAACGTTAAGTTATAAAAAATTATGATATGAAACTAAAAACTACTAATTGACAATATATACAAGTATAGAGGGTTCAGAAGTCTAAAAACTTAGACAGCGATAATTAGAAAATATTTACAGTTTTAAGAGGTCCAGACGTCTTCGGTGATCTTTGATACCCTTCGGCAGACATAGTAGAAGTCCGTAGGCCTCGTTGAGAGCGTCACGGTTAAACTCTACAGGGGTGTTGTCCCGGAGGTAGACTTGACAGATGCAGTCATGGACATCACAATAAACAACTTCTCGGGATGTACTTGTAGTGGAAGTTGTTTGAATGCGTTCTTTCGGCGATGGTGGCAGAGGCGACAGAAGCTTGGGGTGCGGTAGGATTAAACAGAGCGCACGTTGGAGAGTGTTCTGTGCCTGCTTCCGGTTGGCCTGATGTAGGGAACGGAGCTTACCACCCATATGTAGATTATTGATTATTAACACTGAATTATAGTGGCGTGCCCAGGTACGGTTGCAGACAGCGTCACTGTCAGAGAATATGCAGGCTATGGGTAGCACTGCGTGTTGTAGTATTAGCAGGCTATGGAGAGCACTGCAAGAGGATTCCTTAGGCTATGGCGAGCACTAACGAATGTCTTTCGGAGAATTTGAAATTATATTTATACATTTCTATTTTCTATGCATTCTGTGTTGAAAAACGTTAATGATGTCTTTAACCAATGGAATTGTGTATTTCCTTTTCAAATGTAAAAGAATCTCCAGATTTAGTTTGACCAATGAGCGTATGCTGATTTTTGGGTACCACAAAAAATGAGTTTGAAATTTCTTGCGATTCTTAATTTGTTCTATTTTCAGCTCGTGTACTTTGATATAGTCAAGTGCAATTCTTTGGTTGGTTCTGTGTTCAGCTCGGGTGCGGTGATATAGTCAACACTGGGTACCGTTATTTGCAATTATTGCAAGAGCAAATTATTCCAGCTTGCCAAGCAAGTTTTGGTGATCTTTGGTTTCAACAAGATGGGGGACCGTGCCACTATCATTTAGATGTATGTCAATATTTAGATGTAGTATTTCCGGCCTGTTGGATAGACAGAAAAGGGTCTGTGGAGTGGCTTCTCGATCTCTGGATCATACACCCTGTGATTTCTTCTTCTGGAGATATTTAAAATCAAAAGTGTATACACACTGACCTCAGAATCTAGCTAAATTAGAGCTACAAATACAAGATGAGGTTGAAGCAATTTCTCCAAGATCGCTCAGAAATTGTTTTCAAGCTTTTCATGATAGGTTGGACCACTGCCTGGTGAACATTTTGAACACATTGCCACGAAAAGCATTTTATTGCTAGCTTCGTTATGTCTTCAAGCTTTGTACAAAAATTAATTTTTCGTTCATTCAATTGTTACGACAAATAAAAGAAATCTTGGATATCTAGATTTATGTTATTGGTGAAATTAACTTAAAATTTTCTGGTATAAGGGTACCAAGATTTTATGTCATCTAAACGAGAAAATAAATATCTATCAAATGAGCCTAATGAAAGGGTAACATTGCTATTTAAAAAAATGAAAGTGTTATTCGTTACTCAATTGTTTTCTGAAATAAAAACAACTAAATGCTGTCTTATTATGTAAAATAAAATGTTAAAACAACAGTATATAAAAATTTTTTGTATAAAGTCAATATTTACCGAGATATATACTATGATTCATACATAATGGGCACCTTGTATAATCAAACTGTATGTTTATTCCTTGACGGTTGGTCTAATGTAAGAAATGAACAAATAATTTGTGCATGTGTTACAGATTAAAGAGGCAAAGTTCACTTGATAGATACTATTGATATATCTGGTAATCCACATATGACATAATTTAGAAAAGTTAAGCATAAAAATTATAAAAAAAATCTACACAAGAATAATTGTATAGTAGGAAGTATTATAACAGATAACACTACAAAAATGTCTAAAATGCATAACAATTTGTTGACAAAGTTGATATTAAATGGAATCGATGACAATAATATTAAAATTATAACATACAAATGATCAGCTTATCTGTTGAATTTATTGATCAAATACATGAATGCAGAATCTGCAATAATCAATTTACTTCCTGTTATCAAATATTTTCGGAACAGCTCTTTAGCAAAAGCATATTTAAAATCTTAAGGTGGTTTTGCACTTATATTGCCTTTTGAAGTGATGTGTAACACAGTTTACAATTCGATTAAATCTTATTTTAAAAAATTGCACGTTTTAATGAAATCACACAATGAAAAAAAAGAAATTATTGATTCTGAAATAAGGACTTGAGTCTGCAACATAGGGAATTAAAAGAAATGCAGAAGATCTTTATAATCGGTTGAATATTATATCAGTTGTACTGCATTCAATGGAAAACACAAATGTACCATAGCACATGCATTTGTTACGTACAATAAATTAAAAAATGATTTGAAACAACATTTGAACAAAGAATGAAACAAAAGGCTTTTGGATCGGTATGAACAAGTAATTACATCGTATCACATAATTGCTATTTACTGAGCCCAACAAATATAAAAGAAACTATAATTCTTTCACAAGCAGTAAAGCAAGATGCCTTAGAATTTGTTAAAAACAATTTTGTCGAAATTTTACCAATTCATATGAAGGTCATTGGTCGTGTGAAATCTTTTGTTGTTTCTCTACTTTATCCTAATGTTTTAGCAATATGACTGATACAGACTGATAGATGTCTGCATTCTATATGATTAACCAAAATGAAAAAATTGATAAACCAAAACATACTGTAATAAAGTTGATGACAGCAGTTTCATTCTCGCCTGCAAGTGTAAGAGTTTTTTATTCTTTGGATTTGTGAATTTCTGATCTAAGAAATCGCCTTGGTGTAGAAAAAGCAGCAAAATTAACATTTTTATTTAAGGAATTTAATACAAAATAAAAGGCTTCATTTCTCATAAGTATAATATAAACTTATTTAATAATTGTTAATTAATTAATTAATATACACATACTGTATAATATACTATATTAACAAAAAAAAACTAATGAACAGTTTTAGGTTTTAGTTAACAGAGAATATTTTATTATTTTTTGAGAGGATTTTATTTTTTATTTGTTGACATTCATTTAATTTTGAATATACATAAAATAAATGGACGTATGTGTTGTAACCGATATTTTGTAGTTGTATTTACATAACTCGCGTCTTTAGTAAAAAATTCAGAAAATTCTTAACTAATTCAAATAATTCAAAATTAATTCAAAAATTTTGAATTTTTTAAAAAATTCATGAATTTTCCCAATCCTATTTTAAGTGAGTACGTTTTTGGTTTGAATTTTAGAGTAACTTTCTAACTCTTTTACTTTGATAAATTTTAAAAATCATTAAATTTATAATGTGCATTTCATTGCTGCAATTATCACTTATTTATAAAAGCTGATAGTGTTTTATAAGGAGTTAACATAGATAACCTTTTATCAAACAACTTATCACACAAGAAACTGAAATATATTAATAGTCTGCTACAGGATCATTCACATACCACGCTGTATAAATAAACTAACTTACTGTATGGAATAGGATTTTCCATTTGCAGTCACTGGATCTTGTTTGTTTCGATTTTTTAATAACCACCATGCACCTACACCTACTAATGCAATTAGTAATAAGATATCTAAGGGTCCAAACAGTGCATCTGATGTTGTTTCTGTAATTTGTTCAGTTCCTATGTCTGCTTCGACTTCCATTTTGTTAAACTGCAACAAAATATTAAATATAACAACTAATATAAAATAAAAGATATACAATTATGCAAATAGTAAGTTATGTATAATACATTATCATGTAAAGGTGTTTACGATAAGGATATTGCAAAGTGTTTATCATTTAATAAGCACTTCATGTGAATAGATAGATTACAACATGTGTTACATGTAAAAATATTTATCTAAAAACAAAAGGGTAAACCATGAATCATTAAGTATTTGTAATAATAGCTTTTGAACAAAGAATGCACAGTTAAATCGTTCTTTAAAAATTTTACTACCAGCTACAAAGATTAAATTCAAGCTTGTCAATTAATACGCAAACTTAGAGCCAAACTCCCATTGAAAAAGCTGTTTTTATAAACAATGTCACGAATTGCAAAGCTCAAACTTCTTGCTATTTATTTATTTATTATACTTTACTCAACAGATGTAAAACCAATTACAGGACAAGAGAAAAAATGAAACGTTACCAAAATGCACTAGTAAGCACTAAATGCATTACTAAAACACATAAATTGTTTAACTCAAACAAAAAGAAGATAAATACAGTACTAAACGGAACAAAATCGACGCTTAAAGTTCCTAGCAAACAGTGGTTAATATCACAAATATCAGAAATTTAATTAAAATTATTGCACATGGAATTCAATGAAAACTTGTTGCGTCTTTTTTTTGTTACAAGGCTTCACATTTTATTTTACTATTTAATTTTAGGGGATTTTTAAAGAAATTTTTCCTTTCTCATCTTTAAATTAAGCTTTTAGAAAGTTTATTATTTGGTGGTTTAAAAATAAATTCACGGATATGAACATTATTGGGCCAGTAAGATTCCAGTAAGGTTCCATAAAGTAATTTCTGAGACGATAAGGAACTTCAAGTTTAAACGAACTGAACCTGTTATTGCTACTTATTCGAAAACAGATTGCATTGGAGGCATTTGCTTTTAAATAAATAATATCCTGAGTTGTTCGAGCCTCGCCGTTTTGCTTAAGTGCAGGAAACACATAGGGTATTAAGAGAGAAGGAATGCAGGAGTTTCACAGGTACTTCACTGCATTAAACACACTGACTAGCTACTTTGACTATTTGGTAAAACAATCCAGAATAATCTTCCGGATGCCGCTTGTTCACACCAACTTGTAAAACGCCTCCTCTATATCGCATGTTCTTATTGGTTGAAGCAATGACGCACATCCTTCGAAGCGTGAGAAAACGTCAAATTTAACATTTCAATCACACGAAATATAAACTATTCTTAATAATCCCAGATAATGCCAGGAGTTCAGAACGGCATTTTTAATGCATCGTAATCTACATATACTAGCTAAATTACGATGAGAAATATACCTGCAATTTAGGATTGGAAATCCCCTATTATTAATTAATGTAAAGTCAAGAAAAGCATAACAAGTTCATTAATAAATGTTGCAAAACGCTACACGATACCCAGTCAAACATATAACTATAAACAAAACTCCAACTAACAATTCAAAATCCCGCAAAGCTATTAAAACAACTCTCCGTCCTACAAATAAAACAGTAATAACAACCCTAACGAAATGTATCATCCACGTAAGTGTTACAATAGACTATCAGTATATAATACAGGGTGGCATTAGTTTTGTCATTAATTTAAAGGGGGCGTAGAGACCGATAAGACAAACAAAAAATGTTGATGAACCTGTGATCTAAAGCAAATGATTAAGCTATAAACAGACACACTAAAAAGTATCAAAAATGTTTTAAAACCATTGCAATGTTAGCTAGGTCACGAATCAAACACACAATAACATCAGCCTTTAAAGTCGGCCGACTAACATTTTGTAAACATAATTTAGTGAAATAGATAGCATTTTAGCTGCCAAACAAAATAACTCAATGCACTTTAGCTGCTACTAAAATAAGTTTAAAATTTTTTCTAACATTCGCATGTTTAGATGGTAATTACAACAAAAAATAATATTTCATAATACTGATGTGGTCGACTGTATTGGGTTTCTAACCCTGTAATCTTGCATTTGTTGCAATTTAGCATTTATGTAGCATACAATAACCTACTTTACGTAGTGTGTACTTTCATTGAAATAGTTCATAAAGGTTAGATGATTTGTAAGTGTGTTGCATTTAAACGCACTGTTAGGACTTAATTGTAACTGGAGATATTTTGTAGCGTAGTAGCTTAGTGAATTGTGGTTTGAAAATACGAAAAACCGACAACTATACCAACCACGAACTTGGAGATATGGTCATCACTTTCAACATATTGTGAAATCATTTCATGTGCGCGATGTGATTCAGGATAACACTAGCATAGGTAAGCTATTTCTTATAAACATTTAACAAAACAGCAGTTCCAAAACTTTTACTTAAGTTGACTTAGGTTGGGCATTTAAAAAGCGGTCCAAGAGTAAAGTGTTTTATAGGTTTTTTTTTTGTTTAGCCAATCAATCTCTATCACTTCCTCAATTTAATGACACAAAACTAATGCCACCCTCTACGTAGGGACATTCATCACAAGGATGTTTCCTTTCAAAATTTCTAAAGGGATTCCGAAATAGCTACTTGCTATTATTTAATGCAGGAAAAGAAACCCCACCAATTTCATATCCTTGCCAAATGTGCACCGTAGCCGAAATGTACCCCTTTTTATGAATGCGCATGCATTATTCATCCTCCCCCTCCACTTTCTAACATTTATATTATACAATAATATATATATATATATATATATATATATATATATATAAAATACTCATATTTAGACCAGGGTAGAAAATTAAATAATCACATCAAATAATTTTAATCACCGTGTATAATGAATATTATTAGATAATACGCGTTATTAAAACCGTGAAGCATAAAAATTTATTAGTTTCATTAAACATAAGAGATTTAAATCATGTACAAGACGCTTTATATCAAAAGAAGCAGTATTAAAAAGCTCTGCGTGTAATGTAATTATTCCTAAACAAATGGAAATTACGTGCAAAATTTATCTTAATTAACTCTATTTCAAGTAACCGGTATTGAACAAAACGTACAGATAATATCTACAGAAACTTGTAAAACCCAATAAAATGCAAATCCTAGAAGTGTTAGTTAGAAGTAGGATGTTTGAACACACCTGCGTATTTTAAAAGGCAATTTCAGTTTAATTTGTTTAGATAAACATGTCGATTCTAAGGATATTGGAAACGGTCAGATGCTTTAGCACGAAATACAAAACAGGGTTTATTTAAAAGCTCATTCGGCGAAAATTTTGCAGATAATTAATGTTTACAAAGAATCTTGGAGAAACCGGGGCTTAATATTCACGAGAAGGTGCGATACGGGGTTATTAAACCCAGATAGTCCACATGGACTAAAATATAATCGATAATAAAGAATATCAATTTGCACCAATACGAACAGGTTAGAAAAGGAAAGAGAAATGCGTCAAGCAAAGACACATATAGTAAAAGGCGTGATTTAAGCAACGTCACGAGGGTCACAATTAGTTGAAAATAGGATGCAAATATCAGAGGTAGAAACAACAATTTCTGTACAAAATTAATTAGTTTTTCTCGGACATGTTTGCGTGCCGTGTGAGAATTTCTGAGATTTAAATGGGGCAAGTGAAAATTCGTAAAACCGACGCGCGAGCGACGGACTGGGAACATAGAATGAGAAATTCTTAAGAATTGTCTGTTTTGAGGACAAAAGCGACGTGCCGGCTATTCGCTATATATACCGGTGGTAATATGAATTTCGGCTTCTTAGACTTTTGACTATTCGATGCGTTAAAAGCTCTTACATCCGCGACTTGATTCAAGATGTTAAACAGTGCATTTTAGTTTGATAAAATAATTTAAAATTTTGCTCGTATATTTTAGTGATTCAAAATAGTTTGTTATTTACGTGCTAACATGAATGTACTTCAGTGCACTTAGATACAAGGTAATAAAATTTAGTATCACTGTACCAATTAGCAAAATTTACAACGACAAATGTATACACAAAAGTAGGCAGTTTTGGCGTATATTGGTGAAAGACGCATGAATTTCTCTGCTATTTTTCGGGGGTGTTAATAATTAAATGGTTCAAATACGTGTCTGGATCCACGAAACAAGGGTCAGATATACACAGATGAGTTCCGGAAAAGCCCAGAAACAACTTTAAATAAATGGTGATGGAGAAAATTTTAAAAGCGTTGAGAATTAGAAGCCGTAAATATAATCCTGTTGGAATGGTGTGATTAACTAAAGGGACGATGTACATTGAAGCTACGAGGACAGTAACCTTCAGGTAAATTATACTATTTTGTTTGACATTTTGGTGTGTGTTGAATAACTTTATAATTGATTTACTTTAAATGGACATTAGTGAAATTGTACTAACAATAAAATTTTAATTTTAAGGTGAAATTTGCTTGTTTAAGTAGAAAGGGTATTTAGTATTGATGTTCTGAATTATGATGAAAATTTGGGTATGTCTTTGAGCTCAATTAGACGAACCTGGTTAATTAACGTAAAGGGGTGGTAAATGCTCCCTTTATACTCAGACTCCGGTCTGCTTATATTGTTATATTAATTAGTAGGCATCCAACAAGGACTTTAATTCTGGATGCACATTAAAATGATAATAAAATTAATCTTGAAATTCTTTTTAAAACTGAATTTTATGCTGAAATTTAATTTGAAAATTTAATGTATTCTGAATATTGATGTAAATAGAGTTAACGTTGATGTTTGTGGTAGGAATGTGTTGTTTAATTTTATGAATGAGGAGGTTTATAAAATTAGGTGAGCAGCCGAGGCGAAAACAGGATCACAGCAGTTTATGACGCCCAATCGGTGGGACTAGAATTTTTTTGTTGAAAGGACCCAGTTCCCGCATTCAAAGGAGCATATCACAGCAATATATATATATATATATATTATATATTTATATTATTATACACAAAAGATGTGTCTGTAAATGCACACGGTGTATTTACCTAAACAAATCGAACTGTATTTGCATAGCCATTACAAAACAATTACTTAATGGAAAAACATCCATAGACCAGGTTTCGGCCTACATTGGGTTTCGTCAGAATGGAGTAGTTTTAACCCTAACAAAACATCAAGCAGCCTGACTGTATATGCACGTAGAAACCCCTGTTATGTTGGCGGGCTAAATAAATTGGCAACATACAAGGATTTCTCCGTGCATATACATTGAGGTTACCTTATATTTTGTTAGGATTAAAACTACTCCATTCTGACGAGACCCAATGAAGGTCAAAACCTGGTCAATGGATTTTTTCCCCTTATAAAAGATCAAGTCATTTTTTTTAATTATTGAAATACCGGTTCGATTTATATAAGTAAGTACACTGTGTGTATTTACAGATACATCTCATGTAATTGGTTTAATTTAAACTGCAGATTTCAGAGAAAATTATACTCTATATATATATATATATATATATATATATATATATATTGCCATGGACTCGTGGATTAACATCGAGCCCCAGCATTGGGCCGTCATAAGATTGCCGTGGACTCGTGTATTAGGGTTTTAAACTTCGTCAGTGTCATCAAATAATTTTCAAAAATAAACAACTTTCAAAAAAAATTGCTTACCCTTTTATTTCTGCTTCAAAATCTTCAGCAGCTTCCCGGGCTAGCTCAGCAGTGCCTCTTCTCGGATACCTAAATATACAACCATTCTTCCTTCACACTCGCACACCATTCAATAAAATCACCAAATAATACAACAATCATACAATCTTTTATTTACCGCTATTTACAGACAAATTATTCACATGTATACACAAACAGTTTCATACACTAATTACACACTCAAAATGTGATGTTTTATAAGTCCTTGATTTTCTACTTATTTGCAAACAAATTTAATGAGATATGAGTAGGAGAGCCCCACATATTACCCTAAATTGATTGTACACTGGAGTATGGTGAGTTCATAATAACCCAGTTTATTTTGTATATGCGTTTTACCTTGCATAAATTAATACAAAAGTTATAGACCCGTTTACCCTTTACAATCCAATTTATATCCAGAATAAAATTTTGTAAGTTTTAAACACACCCTTTTTCAATACTTAACCCCAATAAATTGTCCAGTACATGTATCTTTTCCAATAAGTTTATATAACCATAAATAAATCCCAAAATTCACTCACACATCACCAAAATTTCACAAAAGTTTATCAGACAGAAATTTCAAATAAATTACCCGGAGAATGCTTCAGGCTTCCATTCCTTCGACGACGATCACCAGAACATCTCGGCTTCGTGACCATGCGCTATGATACTCCGCGGATTCACAGACGATAACCCCAATTGTGAGCCAAGCACCTCGTTTCATAGTATCATTCCATATCAACATACAATCCTGGTTGTTTGTGATGCTTACCCCACGTATATTATACTTCCATTTATTGATTTTCTAGCTTAGTATAGTAGTAGCCAGACCTCTATTAATTTAATATACACTACACGTATTTCGCGTTAATAAATAAAACGCCACTACTAATACGTTACACATGCTAGCACTATATTTACTGTATTATTAACATATCTAATACTCACAGGAAAAAAATTCTACTATAAGGTTGGTCAGCATTCAGTACTTTATCTTAGTAAAGTAGTATAGAGGCGACGAAAAGACAAGGGACAAGAGAGCCTTAATAATTTCCATTCAGTATTTATATTAGTTCAAAATGCTACCCCCGGACACATTTCCCGTGAAAAACTTATTTTCAAATTTAAATTCTACAAATTTTGATACAACCGTCTTGAAAATTCCTGAAATTTACTCCGTTTACGTGCCGTACGTATTCGAAAGCGCTCCCACCTGTCGCGTTTGTCTATGTTTGGAAAACTGTCGGTTCTTAACCAATGCTAATATTCTCTGTCGTCATAAAACCCCGCCTGTACTATCTTTACCTCTGTCTGATGCATGTCTGCTGTCGCGTTCAAAACCCCCTTGAGTTATAGAAAATCGATATTGCTGACAGCTCATCTTCACTCCACGTGGATATGGTACGTGCGTTTTCAATATCAACGCTTTTATCTCTGTCTCTATCTGTAGTATATAACCAATCGTGCATTTCCCTTGCTCTTTAAGAACTTTGTTAGATTGTTGTTTAAACCAAACTGACGGTTGAAAATATTTTCTATGAAGTCCTGTCTTAATATGCTCATAATTTCGACAAATGTAACCTTTTTAAAACGCAGGTGTGTGTTAGTTATCGACCGTTTAGCACAACAATTCTTAGATTTTATATTTCGTCGTATCAGATAAAACTGACGTTTGCTTGTTACTACGAAAACTTTTGCCTTGGAATTATTGATTTTCCTACCCTAGTGGGTTTTTTATGCTTTTACGTGTTCGATTAAAATAAATTAAAATTAATTATGCGTATTCTATTTGCTTTAAAACTGTTTTTCTTTATGTACCTTTTAACCTTTCAATCATTAATTATAAAAATACATCAATACTTGTCTGTTCTCCCTAAATGAATTAAATAAATTTTGCAAGTAAATAATTTGTTCTTTTCTCTGTACAGGGTTGTTGAAATTTTGTTGTTTACCCCAAATTTAACCCTTTGAATCGACAACTATATATATATATATATATATATATATAAAGCAAAATATAGGGGATCATTGAATACCATATTCTGTACATAAAACAATCCAAAACCAAAGAAAAGTAAAAAATTCTCTAATACTTAAATTTCTGTAAAGAAATACCTTGTATTCTTGTATTCTTAAAAACGAAAATACTCCAATTCTCCAGATTGTTCTATTTTATTCACAAGCGAAAAGAACAACATAAATCAATTTGTAGTAATAATCACAAATAGTACTTTTTTAGAATTCTATAATGAATTTTCAAAATCAATGGTTATTTCAGACAACATATTTCTTTTACTATTTTTATGTTCTCTTTTGTAAGGTGGGAAATCTTGTATTCTTTGAACAGCCATTATTTGACAAATGTGGTTTGTTATCAGAAAAATTGTTATGTTTGAAAATGTGAAACATCTTCGCTTAAAAATTGAGAATGCCATGCATTCAATTTCAATACAATGTATCACGATGACAATCGATGAAATGAATCTAAGGACTAACCTATTTAGAAATAATGGTGCACAATTTGAACAATTTATGGAGTAATTTTGTTAAATTTGCTCGTTTTCTTCCTTGTTTGTAACTTTTCAATATTGAAATAAATTATTTAGAAATATATGTATTTCGTAGAAGCACAACACAGCAAGAAACTATCATCTGCTAGGTAAGTTGCTTCAAACATCTCTTAGATTTTCAATTGTTTTTTTACGAGGCATCAAGGATTGATACATACTTTTTAATTTTCGGTAAATTGTTTTTACATCACATTATTCAAATACATATATGAAAAAGACAACTATTTGCACTACATGAATTTACAAAAAGCCAAAATGGCCGGCATAAGAAAAAAGTTGACTATTGCCACTCAAAATGTAGAATGTTTAGAAAATTCCTACTGAGACCATTAAATTGGCAAAGGTCAATAATATAAAACCACCAAGTTACATACAATTTGGATGTTCGATGTGAAAATTTTTGAAGAAAATTCCAATTTTCAGATTTTATGTTATATATTTGTAAACAGGTGAAGGGGTATTGGATACTTTTTGGTGGCACATAGTAGAGCATTAGATTGTGCAACTTCTTTCCCATTTAACCAAACCTTGTATCTTTTATAGTTATCAACATAGCAATGGTGGGCATCGAAGAATTCACCACCAAGAAGAAAATCTAATATAACATATGCAGAAAGTAGTTGTAGTAAATGCCTATACAAAAAATTAAACAAAGGCAAATTTATACTAAAATTACCAGATAGATTGAAAGAAACATAGAGAGTATACGGAAACAAGAAAATTATATTAAATCGTATAGTGACAGATAGAATTCGACAAGTTTATAATGGTACAACGAACTAATTTGTTAATACAAAACTAAGAAAACATAAGTAATTGCTAATTAGGGAACATGGATAAATAATACAAATGACAGAAAATTTGAGTATATCCAGCTTACTATACAACACTTTCAAGAAAGATAATCAAAGATATGCACACAAGTAGTTATAATAGAAATGAAATATGGAAACAGTTTTGAGAATTGCAAAAATTACAAAGAGAAACTTATAATGAATTAGGCAGACCTGTTGCTGCTGACAAATCAAATGATAGGGATCTCAAGCACATACAAACTTATCGGTATAACACAATGTTCTAAATTCAACTAGAAACTTGAAAGTCACCTGAAAGCTAATAATGTATGCCTGAATAACGTTGAGTACAAAACGCTTAAAAGAACGGCATCCGATAATTCATGAAAAAACTAAGTTTCATGGCTACAAAAACCTGAACAAATTTAGTTGTAATTGTTAATTACATATTATAAATCTGTAAAATTATATTTTATTTAATTACTAATTGAATTAAAATGTAACGAATACACAATAAGTACAGAAAGAATAGCTTTAGATATTAGAAAAAATGTTATAGGGCATAGTGTGATATAAATATTTATAGGAGCATTAACAATTATGTCAAGTCACTTATAATGTAAGTGACCTGTCTAAAGATTGATTGCACACTTTGCAAACATTTTACTTGTCAATAATAGTTAGAGACTGAATATTTAATAGCTTGCATAACTCGTTAAATTTTGTTCTGTACCTGTTGATTCTGTTTTCAAATTTATTTCAAAGTACAGTGTAAACGATCATTCACTGACATTGTAAAAACAAGAATAATTATACTATTTTTCAAATTGCATAAGCATTTAACCAAAAATAAAAAATTGATATATAAGGTTATCAGCATTCCGGTAGAATACAAGCAAGCATATGTGAATTAGAACTTGAATTTTAGGTTTATTAAAATACTTACTTGTAGTGCGCAATTATATATTCAAATTCAGGAAATAAATTTGATTAAATTAAAGACGATATAGGTTATTGTGACACTATTTAATCACATACAAGAATTAGTGGTCAATTTCATCAAGGTTCTACAAGGTAATCCAGTGTATACTGTTAAATGGGAGCCTTCATTAATAATTTATTTCACAAAAAAGTTTAAGAATTTGTAAAACTTTTGCTTAAACATTGATTTCAACTCAGAAAAAGCACTGCAAAGTCAAATTTTAACAAAGGATTTTTTGCTAAATAGAAAACCCTTTATTTAATGATAACTTAGAACTGCAAATTGTTTCGATTTCAAATGTCTAAGATTTATAAAAGTTATTTTAAATAATTTGAAAATATTAAGCATTTTTTATTGTAACGTTAAATTGTTGTCTCAAAAAACAAGCGAAAACAAATACTGTGTTTTTGTATCAAGTATGAAAAGAATTATTTGTTTAAATACCTGTGGCATTGATATTGTCAGAGGCTTTCACGGCCGGAGTTATTATAAATATTTATGGTTCCGGGTTGGGACCGTGTCATTTTATTAACTAAGGTAACGTTTCGCCCACTTTTGTAAGAGACTTCATCAGGACAAGAAAAGAAAATAAGTAATAAAATAAAAAATAATAATAAAGATAAGAATGATAATTAAGTAACTTCGCCATAAGATACCTTTTGGCTTTGAATAGGTTAGTGAGTGCTAGTTCAGGAGTAACTCTACTCTTTACACTTTAACTTGTTTACTTAATATTATCATTCTTATCTTTATTACTATTTTTTATTTTATTACTTTTTTTTTCTTGTCCTGATGAAGCCCCTTACAAAAGTGGGTGAAACGTCGACCTTAGTTAATAAAATGACACGGTCCCAACCCAGATCCATAAATATTTATAATTTTGGCATTTTGTACTATGGGCATTTACTAAAATAGAAAATTCTATTCTTTTTAAAGTTTTATAAAATGTTGCCAAAATCAAACCATTACTCGTGTGCATCGGTATAGAATAATTTTAAGAAAGAATTTCTTACAATATCTACAAACATTAAAGAACAGCAAATAATTCTAAGAAAGCAAACAAAGTTCTACTTAATGTTAATTAATCTATTTGAACGGATAATTATCCTTTTACCAAGTATGTAATTTATTCAAAATTATTTGTTTTAGGGTTATTTGTCATCTAAAAAGCTATATCAATTAAAGAAATTTTAATTTTTGAAAGTAGTTTTTTGTTATCCTGCCAAAAATTTTAAAATACACAGAAGCATATATAAAAAGTAATAATTGGCCGCATTTCTGATTGCATGGTAAGCAAAAATGATTGTAATGCCACAAAAAACTGCATCCGTGTCAAATTTTCAAGAAAATAGGTTTCACACAACAAAATTATTTGACCTTTCCATGACTATACTAATCTGTATAAGAGTTATTGTTCTGTTATCCGGCTGGGTTTTCCGCGACTAGATATTGTGCAACAAGTTCTTAGGCTTGATTTGTATTCGTCAGTTTCAGATGCATTAGAACATATATACAACTACAATCTAAGAAATATAATATATATATATATATATATATATATATATATATATATATATATATATATATTAGTAATATTGACTGTTTTTATAATGTATAAGCAAAATAAATATTGGGGATACAGTCAGATTGGGCATGGATTTAATATAAACTTCTTATAACCATTTCAAGCTTTCAAAATGTTTATTTTCTTCATCAGGATACTAAAAGTTTATAATTTAACATTTATATGATAAAATTATATAGGTTACTTACGATTATAAAGTTTACAATTATATAAACATTAAATGACATCTATATGACATGGACATGTTTTTGTTCATACGCTGTACATTTAAAAGTTTCTTATAAGTATATGCAAAATTAAAGTTAAAGTTAATGGAGTAAAGATATTAATTAAATAAAGTAACATAGTTATTATAGGTCTTGATAAAAATAAAAATAGAAACTAAAAGTGTTATACTAGTTTTTAAAAATTAAAGCTAATCGTATTGTACCAAAGGTGTTATAAATTTGTATAGTGTGATAGTTTTATATAAATTTGGAATTATTTTTATTCTTTATTATTGTTATAAGATATGAATAAATATTGTTTAAATTTTGTGTGTCTGTTTTTTATTTATAGGATTTTCTTCGAGAGCAATCGCGATCATTTCAAGAAATAAGCGTTTTTATAGCTAGTTTCTCTGAATATAATTCTGGTGTCATCATAATTCATAGTGTGACCTGATCAATTACATGGGAAGCTAGCGCAAGTTTTTTGTTCAGATTGCAATCACTTTTGTGTGAGGTTAGTCTTGTAGATAACCAATTTGATGTCTGTCCAACATACCTACCATTACAGTTACGACAGGGTATACTGTAGACTATTCCTGACTGTCGGGTGTAGGTGTGTGGTCTTTAAGACTACTATATAATACCCTATCTAAAGTTATAATTGGTTTTTTGATAAGTTTGATGTTTTGAAGATCCTTAAAAAGATGTTTTAATTTATCTGTAAGTTTATCAATGTACGGAAGTGGAATAAACATTGTAGGAGACGTGGAGCTGGTATTAGTGTCTGTAGTATTGTTGGAGTAAGTGTTGATTAATGTGGTATTTTTTCTTGTGGTGGTGTTGAAAATTAGTTTGTTGATTAGAGGTTTCGGATATGAATTAGTAAGTAGTAGGTTTCTGAGTATTAAAAGATTTTTGTATCGTAGGGTAGGGTGTGTAACAGATTCAATTTTTCGTTTTAGGCCTAGAACTGTGTTTATTTTCATGTTTAACGGATGAAATGAGTAATAATTCAAATACCTACCAGAAGATATAGGTTTGCGATACCAGTCTGTGATTAATACATTATCAGTACATAACACTTTCATATCTAAAAAAGGTACTGAGTAATTGGATTCTTTTTCTATGGTAAATTGTATGGCAGGATTGTAACTATTGAATACTTGAAGTATGTATTCTTCGCTATCAGAAGGTACACAACAAATCAAATCATCGACGTACTTTTGATAAATGGAAATTGGAAATGAAATTTGGTGATGCGGTCGTTTAGTAGATCATCCATAACATATTGTGCGATTATGGGAGACACGCTGGCTCCCATGGGAGTACCTAATATTTGTTTATAAAATTGGTTATTGAATGAAAAATACGTTGTATCAAATAAAAATCTATTAGCTTAAGAAAATATGTTTTGTAATTTTACAATTATTTTGAATATTCTCCCAATGTAATTCAATGCTGCCTTTGGCCAAGTCTACTGAAATATTGCTGAATAACGAAATAACATCTAAACTAATGATAACAAAACCTTGGGGTATCTCAAAGTTATTGATGAAAGTTGCAAACTGAAAAGAGTCTTGGACATAATACGGATTAGAGGTATTGTATGATGCTGTAAGGATATTAGTGACTATTTCAGATATTTTAGAATTGGGTGCAGATATGGATGAAATTATGGGCCGAAGGGAAAGTACAGGCTTATGAATTTTCGGTAGTCCGTAAAATTTAGGTGAGATGGAATTGTAGATCATTAATTGTGAAGCTTCGTTAGGATTTAGGTTCTTATTTTTCTTGAGTTCTGTTATAATTTTATTAGACTTTAACCATAGAAAAAGAATCCAATTACTCAGTACCTTTTTTAGATATGAAAGTGTTACGTACTGATAATGTATTAATCACAGACTGGTATCGCAAACCTATATCTTCTGGTAGGTATTTGAATTATTACTCATTTCATCCGTTAAACATGAAAATAAACACAGTTCTAGGCCTAAAACGAAAAATTGAATCTGTTACACACCCTACCCTACGATACAAAAATCTTTTAATACTCAGAAACCTACTACTTACTAATTCATATCCGAAACCTCTAATCAACAAACTAATTTTCAACACCACCACAAGAAAAAATACCACATTAATCAACACTTACTCCAACAATACTACAGACACTAATACCAGCTCCACGTCTCCTACAATGTTTATTCCACTTCCGTACATTGATAAACTTACAGATAAATTAAAACATCTTTTTAAGGATCTTCAAAACATCAAACTTATCAAAAAACCAATTATAACTTTAGATAGGGTATTATATAGTAGTCTTAAAGAGACCACACACCTACACCCCGACAGTCAGGAATAGTCTACAGTATACCCTGTCGTAACTGTAATGGTAGGTATGTTGGACAGACATCAAATTGGTTATCTACAAGACTAACCTCACACAAAAGTGATTGCAATCTGAACAAAAAAACATGCGCGCTAGCTTCCCATGTAATTGATACAGGTCACACTATGAATTATGATGACACCAGAATTATATTCAGAGAAACTAGCTATAAAAAACGCTTATTTCTTGAAATGATCGCAATTGCTCTCGAAGAAAATCCTATAAATAAAAAAACAGACACACAAAATTTAAACAATATTTATTCATATCTTATAACAATAATAAAGAATAAAAATAATTCCAAATTTATATAAAACTATCACACTATACAAATTTATAACACCTTTGGTACAATACGATTAGCTTTAATTTTTTAAAAAAACTAGTATAACACTTTTAGTTTCTATTTTTATTTTTATCAAGACCTATAATAACTATGTTACTTTATTTAATTAATATCTTTACTCCATTAACTTTAACTTTAATTTTGCATATACTTATAAGAAACTTTTAAATGTACGCGTATGAACAAAAACATGTCCATGTCATATAGATGTCATTTAATGTTTATATAATTGTAAACTTTATAATCGTAAGTAACCTATATAATTTTATCATATAAATGTTAAATTATAAACTTTTAGTATCCTGATGAAGAAAATAAACATTTTCGAAAGCTTGAAATGGTTATAAGAAGTTTATATTAAATCCATGCCCAATCTGACTGTATCCCCAATATTTATTTTGCTATATATATATATATATATATATATGTATATTGCTGTGATAAGGGGTTGCTTAAGGGTGCACGTTATAGTAAAGGTCGTTCGGGAAGGAGTAATTAGAATAGTCAGCAGAAAACCACACTTATTTAAGGAAATAATTAAGAAATAGACATAGTTTGTAAATAGTAAGTAGTCAACACCCTGTATATAAAGTAGAAATAGTTTTGGGCGACGCAGGTAAACATAGGAAGACGCATAGTTGGCGTAGGAATGAGAAATACATTCATTAAGTAGATAGTAAACATTAAATACCCTGTAGATAAAGTTTAGTTAATTTAGGTAAAACAAATAAGGATATTTTTCAGTGGAAGTACGCGTATATTGGGAAATGAATGATAAAGTGTAATTAGACACGCATTTAGAAGAAGAGTTCCAGACGATTAAATTAATATGGATATAGAAATAGAGTTTCAGGTACTTAATATAAATGCGTACAAAGATCTAACCATTTTGATAAGAGAAATGATTAAAAATTGCGTGAATCGCATGTAAACATGGAAATTTAAAGTCGGGTTGCATCAGTTGTTTATAGAAAAGCAAGTAATCTATCAAAATACAGCATGTTGACAATAAAAGACAGCTGCGGGCAGGTTGTGATTATGGGAAAGCGTGGTGCATTGCATCAAAAACTGCTGTAAATAAAATTATTTGATTGGTCAGAGACAAGCGACGAGTTCTAGACCAAACCCACGGATGGAGTGGGAATTCGAGATTATATTAGCAAGCACCTTGATAAGAAAGTCAGTTTCGAACTCAATGAAAGCCGAAGTGTATTGCCATTAAACAAAGTATTACGTAATAAGTATAAAAGTGAAAAATAAAATGAGTGCAAATATGAAGATTACCGTTTAAACGTAAGTACGTTTTTAATGAATTTATTGTAAACTAAGACATAAAATAATAGGGTTTCGAGGTCTGAGGGAAATAGACTAGGATTCTGATGTTAAGAAATACAGTAATGCAATTTAAATGTCAAGGAGAAAAGAAGAATAATACAATCTTGAAGTACAGGGATGAAACAAACTACAATTTTAAGTCTGGGGCAAGAATGATAAGAGTCTAAGTTTGAGGAATTGAAATAAATTGGGGTATATGATTTAATGGTGATGGTCCAGAGTGTAATAATTTGAATGGAATCCAGAATTGGGGAAGATCATTTTTATTGGAAGCGTCGATGTGAAAAAGATAAAACCAGGTCAGATTTTTAGTTATAAGACATTTGTTTTTCTATATGAATTTTTATTTTATATTTAATATTGAATTTGCTAAATATGATATGCTTGTGAAGAAGTCAACAAATGAGGTTGCATACGCATTGAATGAGTAATAAGAAAACAGGTTTAGAATATTCTACACTTTGTTGGTAAAGATAATACATTTTCTTTGGTGACTTTGGGTTTTTGAGTACATAATAAATGGTTGTTAATAAATGAAGTTTATAAGAAATGTATTACAAATAATTTCAAAAGCTGTACATAACATATTGGGTTCATTATATAAAATCTAAATTTACTGAATTTTATAATTGCAAATAAATGCTAGCCGAGGTCATAAGATTTAAATAGTAGAAAGGCGGAGCCACAAGTTGAATAGGAAAGTGATAACCCGCAAGGCGGTAACGTATCGAATTTTGCCATTGGTAGATAGAGTTGTTTAAAGATAAAGTCCAGTTGATAGCAACATTAAGAAAACAGCTGGAGTAGGAGATAATTACACTTAATCGTGAATATTAAAATGGTGGTCCAATAATTTAGAATTCATAGCAAAATAAATAATGCAGCTCAACGTAGAGGCTCGATAATCCGCTAATACCATAGCAAATAAATATGTCGCCCAAAGTAGGGGCACGATAATTTAGAGAGGTATTCATAGCAATATATATATATATATATATATATATATATATATATATATATTATCGTGTAAATTATATCTAAAGAGGTATAGATAAGTCAAGAGAGTAATTTTGTAAGGACCTTGTATATAGAAAACAAGAATAAATTATTTACGCTTCAAATTAATTAGTTTTGACCTTAAAACAAATGGATAATAGCATACATGTGTATTAATAAATCGTAATTTTAAAGTTGCATAGCGTGGAAGCTTGGTAGGGCATAGAAACTCAAGGAGAATGCGAGGACAATTAGCTTTAATATTCGAAGGTTGTAAATCGAGCACATCAAATAATAAGGGAGAGCTTTTGTATATAAAATCGATAATGTAAACGCATATATTCATTTAACTAACAAAGCGTTCGTTAGAAACAAATCCTAGGAAATCTACAGGTTAAACAACATGGGAAAGTACAATTTCAAACTGGCAATCGGTTCATAGAATAGACTAACAGACAAATAAACAATTCAAGAAATCAGAATGTACGTTGAAACATAATTCTTTAGAAATTTGAGTTAACGGTCAAAGCGAAAGCTGAGAAATAGCAGGTAGTTTGAAAACAAAGCAGGGAAGGAATATAAATAGCATAGGGTAAACGAGGATGACAAATAACAGACGTTGGATAAAACAGCCATTTAAAATACGCGATATAACAGCTATTTAGAACACGCGATAAAACAGTCATTTAAAGCACGCAATAATTTGTAGAGTATTTTAAGTTGCTATAGTGGGATGTTAACAAAGACAGTAAATACGAGTTAGACGAAGATAACATATGGATGGATAGACCTACAGTGGGGGAAATGGTCTGGATTGGCTGGTTGCGAGTGGAGTGAGAGATGTTTCTAGGAGCATTACGACCGTTGTGCATAATAATCAGTATTTTCAGACTAAAGCTAAAGGGAATGAGAAATTTCTGAGTTTTAAAAGATCGTTGTAATTTGGATTTTCAAAATCGGTTACAGTAGTGGTGTTTTTCGATAAAAACAGGGTACAGGAGGTAGGCTGGAACGTTTATAAATACACTAGAAGATGTAGTGGGGCTCTCTTATTTCTTCTGTTCGCTTCAGACCTATATGGTGTAACATCTAAATTAAAAATTTGTAAGTCGGCGATAGTGCAGTCCGTTTAATTTACATTAAAAGTGTTTGAAAGCACGAGTAGGTGCTATGTTATAAACGGTGCTGTAAGTAAATACGAATAACGAACAAAAGATGTTACTAAGGTAAGCGAGACTAGATATTTTTTTCGGAATGAGGGTGCTGGTTGTATGGTAGATTCAGAAGCCGATCAACTTATTTGGACAATTATATGGGTAGATGTATTGAAGGCGTCTGTGTAGAATTGGATAACGTGTGGAAATGAGTTTGATGTACATGTAGCAGAGGGAAGTTGGATGGAATGCAACAACGAGGGTTTGGTGGATGACATCTTCAGAAGTGATGGTGCAAGAGCTTACACCAGGTAACGAAATTTGTTTCCTTTTGTTATTGCTTGAACATTTTGTGCTGGTATTTTGTGCTAGAATGATTTGACATATTTGGTGTATATTTCATGAACATAAAATCTAATTTGAAGGTTATATGAAAAAGACAATTTGAGTTTATTATTTGAAGGTATAAATACATGATGTATAATTTTGATGTAAAGAGTAAACGGGTCTTTAGAGTTGTTGAAAACAAAAATGCAATTTATTTACGCATTCAGAGTAACAGGGTTTATACTGAGCTCACCATAGACCAGGGTTTCAAGGTAAGCACATCTACTTGAACCGTATATAAAGAAGGGTTGAAATAAAATAAATTCATTAAATTTAAAAGGACTTAATGGTGAATATTGTAAAAATTTATGAAGATGTTTATATCCAATTTTGTAAATATTGAGCTGGTGTGACGTAAATTTTTTTGATTTATATGAATAAAAGGTTGTATGTTTCGTTGAATTATTTGATTGGTAATTTTTATTGGTAGTCTAAGTTGGAGAGAGAGTAAGCATAGGATGGGTAAGTATCACTGAAGAAGCTGGAAGCAGAGCTAGCCGTGGTATGCTGATTTAGGAGAGCTTTCCAGAGATATTGAAATTTTATATTTTTCAGGAATAATTTATGACAGCCCAATCAATAAGGGTTCGATTCTAGGGATTGATTCCAGATAAACCTCTTCAATTTTATGACAGCCCAATTTGTGGAGCACGATTTTAGAGCTTTAACCACTGCAATATATATATATATATATATATATATATATATATAGAGAGAGAGAGAGAGAAGAATAATCCACATTTGGAATGCAAATGAATGCTTAATATATATTAATAGTTATTAAGATGAAATGAAAACCCAACTTTGTATTTAAAGTTGAATTACCATTTCAAATCGAACTAGTAATTGAAAACCACTAAAAGAACGGCTACAGCAGGATTTGAACCTGCAACCTCTGATTCTCCGGATCAGTGCTCTAACCAATTGAGCTATCTAGCCTAATTGTTTAGATGATGTTAAACTTAATACTACTGAAGCTTGGCCCTTGTTAATTAATTAATTAAATGCAAGACGTAATTGAAAATCATTAACAAGGGCCAAGCTTCAGTAGTATTAAGTTTAACATCATCTAAACAATTAGGCTAGATAGCTCAATTGGTTAGAGCACTGATCCGGAGAATCAGAGGTTGCAGGTTCAAATCCTGCTGTAGCCGTTCTTTAGTGGTTTTCAATTACTAGTTCGATTTGAAATGGTAATTCAACTTTAAATACAAAGTTGGGTTTTCATTTCATCTTAATAACTATTATATATATATATATATTCAAATGAGTTAGATAACGGGTTTATAGGTCTATGTTTCTTTATAGATTAAAACTCTTTAATCTATAAAGAAACATAGACCTATAAACCCGTTATCTAACTCATTTGAATATAAATTAAAGGTCGTTATTTTTGACATTATATATATATATATATATATATATATATATATATATACAAGGGTGAAATATATACAACAATTACAATCTAAGAAATAACATATATACAAGGGTGAAATATATACAAAGGTCTATAAGGAATTGTTCGTTCTGCGTCGGTCCGCGGCATCTCGGTATGCCTTCCTCACAGCGAACCTCCTGGGATCGTCCGGGTAGACGAGTGTTGGTTCTACACCATTGTACGGAATCTTGTCGGTGTCCAAAGGGACGGCTTGCCACTCCACTGGTGGTGACGGTAGCGGTAACACTGGTCGTGGTGGGAAAGGCGGTCGCTGTAAGAACTGGCAGAGTACGTGTCGGTCTCGTAATTGCTGTCGTCGTTGTTCGTTACCTCCTTGCTGTTGCCGCAGGTGCTGCTCTCGGCGTCGTCATCTATTCTTCTCTGCCGTGGCACCGCCCATGCAGCGCTGTGATGTCGGCATTGGTGTCGGACGGCTTTGGACTAGGGAAAGCGATGAAGCGTCGTCGTGGTGCCTCGGGCTCAAAGCAAAGCCGAGGTCTTCTTCGACGTTGCTCCGGGCTAGGAGAAGGGCCAGAGTCTTACAGTGGTTCCTCAGGCTAGGAGAAGCGCTAAGGTCTCAACTGTTTCTCCACTAGGTTAGGGGAAGCGCTAGATGATTGAGTCCAGTGACGGTCTGGTCGAAATGCAGCTTGTTTTATACTTATTCTTGAGAATGGCGGGGCGACCTGCAGCCAATCAGCATGCGCGATTTTTGTGTTGAGGGTTGTTGTCATCGTAAAAGGGGCGAGCTGTGTTACAGTTCTTTCAGTTATTTATGCTATGAGGTTTTGCAAAACATTTATCACATAACACAACATTATACGCACACCAAGCTTTAACAGTTGTGTTCTTACACATAGCTCATTTCCTTCTTTGCACAGCTAGAACTATAATATGTTGAACACCTTACTAGTTGAGTACAAATTTTTATTGGGTATGTTTTTTTATCAAGGTGTGTACCTACTTTAGCCGTGTAATCCCATGCCATCATTGTCAACCATATAAGTTTGAAATTATTTCAATACATTTGCTTCTTACATCCTCTGCATAGTGCAAAAGCGTATCTTATAGAATGTACTTTCGAGGACAAGTTTTTTTTCTTATGTTTGATGTACCCAATATGTAATTTGTGACAATGGATGGCAATGGGCAGGTCATATTTTTAAAGCCGTGTGTAATAAATACAATGTCCAGAAAATATGGTCTAATGCTGCCTACTCCCCTCAGTGTAATTTTGTAGAGTGAATCAATTAGACACTTGGGACAGTGATTCATCTTTATGTTGACAAACACGATTTTTGAGATACTGAATTACCCAATATACAATATGCCATCAATTAATCGATTATATGTCCAATTTTTCCTGTGACCAGTAAATTTTATAGTGCAAGGTTGGAGTCCAAGGATGATGCTAAAGTCATTCCATGTAGCCGTATGTTACATGTGTCAAACCAACAAGGTTTGCTTGAGACTTTTAGAGATATTCGAATGAAATTACATTTAGCGTATAAATGCTCCTGTCAACTTTGACAATGATTAATATTTCTTTTAAAACATGTGACAAGGTTTGAAGAAGTAATGAGGTCTTATCCAAGCTAGCGATGGATTTGCAGCAAAACTTGCAACAAAATTTGTGCAAAGTGTCGTCCATAAAAAAGTTCTAAGTATGGTCTACAATATAAAAAATGTTGATGAAAGGCAGTAAGTGGCACATCAAGGATGTAAAACCATATGTAGCTATAGATCCAAGAGATAATGTTTCGGATAATTTATTTTTGTTAAGTGGAATCGCTGAGTTCTATGATTATGGGTTACTTGAAATTTGAGTAATAGTGTCCATGTCGGTTGTATGACACTGTTTCAAATTCGACTTGTGGTGAAAGTTATGGTCGTTGTTTGATTTATTTAGTTGTACTCTAGTTGGAGTGGTACAATCAGTTGTTTATCGTAGCGCATGCCTAAGAATGGTTTATTGTTGTTAGGTTAAGTTTAGGAACAGGATGTGAACATTTTAATAGAAATTTTTGTGGTTGTGTGAGCTGAAAGTGTTCATGTGTTCTGGTGTAGCCTGCGGTGGTTCTTAGTTTGAGATTGTAGTAGCTTTAATGTGTTAGTCTAAGCAAAACTCACAGAGAGTTGGTCGCTCTCACAGCTTGCACTGCTCTCTAGGTTGAAAATGCTGCAGTTTTTGGTGAGCTAGTCTAGGTGAGACTCGTAAAGTTGGTCACTTTAGCAATACGTGCTCATTTGTAGGATGTTTGGTTAGGAATTTTTATAAGCAATTATTAAATTTTTGCGAGTGGTATTTAATATAAAGGAAATCGCATAGAACATATTTCCAATACAGATATGAAGAATTTTGGTGTGGAAAGTAGTCTCTGATTGACTATTATAGTGGCTGAAAGTAGTTGGCGATGTTAAAAACAGGAGATATATATATTTTGCTGCATTGCTTAATTGAAGGATGATTACAGACTGGTAGTAATATTCTTCAAGGTTTAGAATTTAGGCGTACATATAGTGGCTTTAACGAACAGATTCAGTAATTAAAATAATACGATGGGCTTTAGTTGTGCAGTACAAACTGAGCACAAGTTTGATTCCAAGTGACCAAATTAACACATTGCGGTAACTACAAATACGTATATATGTAAGCTACTAATAAAAGACTTATTGAGTGGTTGTGTGAACCCGGCCAACAAATACTAAGTTTCTATTTAAGCTTGTCAGTCATTTATGAGAGGAGTGCTTACTGAATCTGTTCATTAAATGCACTAAAGGAACGTTTGTTTTATTTGCTTAGTAGTAATTTTACCTTGATATTTTCTTTTGGTATTGGAATAGTACAAGTTTTGTAATGGCATTTCACATTAATTCGTATTATTGTAGAAGAATTCGATTTATTGGTTACATGGGGTTGTTGGTGTAAAGCTATTCCATGTTTTATTGCGTTTGCCCGTGTTATATGCGTGCTAGTGTCTCCTCTTTGATCCTTACCTATTGTGACTTTTACTTTTTTACTTATTTTTACTTCTTGATTTTGTCATGTCTTTATGGACTTGTTGTACGTGCATTTGCAGATGCACTCTATATCCGCTTTTGGATTACCCATCGTGTTATCTTTAGAATCTTTTGGCTTCATATTTTTTGTACATAGGTTACTCTATCTACTGTCTTTTTGAGATAGATTTTAGTAGTTCTTGCTTACAGAATGAAAAAATCATTTTGGTGTGAGTTTGCGTTCGTGTTCTCAAGATTTTTCTTTAGAAAAGAAGCTGCATAACGTTTTTAAAAACCTAGCATTATGTTTGCACATTAAACCCAATTCTTTATTGCAGTTTATAAATACCAAGCCCCTGACTATTGTATACCTTCATTATAATTTATGCTTTAAGTATTGTTGGCTGCCATTCTAGGTCTTTGTCCTTGGGGGTGGTTGTATGTGAGACAATATCTCGCATTGCACAATGATTAATATGGAGCTATTAGTAGTGGTTAGGGCAGTCCGACATCTTCAGAGCATTCGATCTCTGCTCCTTGCTTGGTTCACAATGACTGTTATATGTAACAATGGCGCGATTAACCTCTGGTCATTATCATTAGGTCTTCAGTCCTAGAACTGATTGAACGCATACCTCTATTGTTTTCTATTCTGAGCTAACCTGCACATTTCCCTGAAATTATTAACTTTTTAACTTTTTGTATACCCATTTACTGCAAAGACATGGACGATTAAGTTTTTTGGTTAATGCATCACTGCATTATCTACTTATATGGTACCAGTGTGGTTTGTTCATCTATACATTTGGATGCTTCATACACAAAACGATATGGATTGATGAGGCAAATTTAAGAGTTGAGATCTCCGTTAGCAGATGGATCATATTCCAGTTGATTTGTAGGTTACCTTTTTGTCGCATTTAAGGTATGTCCAGATGGCGGTAAATGATATTTTAATCTTCCATTCGTGTTTATTGCAGTGTCAACATATGGCAAACAAATTTTAGGAAAATCCACTCAAAAGTATTGTGGTTTGTTTATATTTTGATTAATATTGACAAATAGAGAAATATGAACTAATCAGGTTAGTGTGGTGGTTTTGTTGACATCGATATTATTAGAGAATTATAACTTACTGCAGAAATTGGATTTGTGTAAATTTTCATTCCATAAATCAAACTCGATTTTATTTGATATAAACATTTGTGTTTAAGTATCTTCAAGTGTCATCATTATTCGAAAGTATCTTAAAGAGTAGGTACGTAATTTGAGCATACTTTTATAGATAAAATTAAAATAGAGTCCTCTAAGGTTTTTAAGTGTGAGCCTCCCAGATCTGGCTGGTAGTAATTTATAGCTGGCATGTCATTTTAAATGACCAATATTGATGTCATTAAAATTAAACCTTAAAAGGTATAAAAACTCAGAACCTCTCCATTGTTATATGGGGAGGCTCTGAGTCTTTATACCTTTTAAGGTTTAATTTTGAAAAAAATAACCCCATTTTGAGCAACTACGACAAATAGATTTATTAATGTCATTATTTAGATTTTGTTAACTCCTATCGGAATTGGTTTAAAATAAAAATAAATGTGCTTAGTGTTTATAAAGCAGAAGAATTTAATATTTCAGTATGAATACTTAGCAAAAAATTGTTTATTTATGATTTAGTCTTTCATGATTGTCAAAAATATTAATTAATGATTTTGATTTATGAATATATGTTGCAACTTGATTTTAGCATTATATTTCTCTCTTAGTATTATTTGAGGTTTGAGTTGAGGAATTTAATGACAAAGAAAGCTTTTTTTTATTGTGAAAACTCAATGAATCGAGGTTACCGTTTACCGATTGTTGTACAAGTGAAGTGCAACATGATGAACTAAATAAAAAAAAGGTACAATACAAGATCTCAGTACACTCGGTTGGTTTTACCTGTTATCACTTATTTCTTTTATATTTATTATTTATTTCTTTTTGAGACACAAACTGCAGTCTCTTGTGCATAAATAATACTGGTCTATTTCAAGTACTGATAGCATCGGTCACATAACTGTCTATTTTTTGTTATTTTCAAGTTTCTACACCTCCCCCAATCTAAAGGTATAGTGGCACTTAATCACTTTTAGTCTTTATTTAGTTTTATGAGATGTTAACTAGTTAATATTTTTTATATACTTCACTTCTTTTAACAACATACTGAACTTTCACTTTGAAATTGTTCCTCAAAAGGTATTATGTATTCATGTACTATGTTTAAATGTAAAACAGGAAACAGTAAAAACTAAATAAATAAATACTAAAAATTTATCAAAACCAAATGTTAGCTGTCAAACTACACATCGTTAGGCAATGATTACACAATTTGTTTGATAATCTGATAAAATGATCGACTAGTTTGCAGAATTTAGTGGTGCTACTTTTCTATTTAATTGCATAAGGTTAGCACAATGCTACATCTATGTCTTATTCATCCTCCTATTTTAACCTGTTATGTTCTGTATTAATTTCGATTTTTTGGCTATGGTACGTTTTCGATCAATAGCTTTTCTCTATTTAAATATGTTTTTGATGCTAATTTCAATACTAATGAAGATACTGATAGTTTTTAAAAAACATTTAATTCCTAACCATTCCTTGAAAGAACTCTTCAGGTATTTTTAACTAAGATAAGTTATACAAAATAAAATAGAATTAAAATTTTAATTCTGTAGTGTAGTGGTTACTATTTTTAGTGATTTTCTACTTTGAAAGCAATAAACTTGTTTCTAGATAATATTTATATTCATGTTTATCAAACCTTGGTTTTTAAAACTATTTTTGTAGAAAATGAATACGGGTTCATTTTTTATTTCAACACAAATGCAGCTGTAAAATTTTAAAAACAACCTAGAACCTAATATAATATACTATGTCAATTTATTTAGAAAAGAATCGTCACAATTAGTGCTTAATGTACTTTATACGGGCAACTTTGATTAGTTTCAGAAACAATAAATATATACAATCTTAACATGATAGTCACACTACTAGCTCATAAGTCCATATTTTTAAATCGAAGGCATTTAGCTGTACTGATATGATTACAATAATCCTTAATTTATCCAGTATCTATTTATTAAGTAAGTAATCTTATCATGGTGTCTGAACTTGAATAATGAACAGGATTACTACAATGAAAAAACTTAAATAATCAATCCTCGAACAAGTGATGTATTCTGGAAATTCTGCAAATCATCATTACTCTACAGATTAATAGCAAAAATATTACTCTACATGTAACTAAATTTATTATTCGTTGGTCAGGTATACGATTACACAAGGAATGATCTGCCTGCTCGACCAATTACCATCTAATAACAGCAAAGGTAATTTTTAAAATCTTGATGCCATTTCTTCAACGGTGTTCTGAAATTCCTAATGCCTTTTTACAAAAAGGTAGACAAATTTTGCCAAACTTTTATAAAATTTCTCCAGGACTTTTTAACAACAAAATCTTTAAAAAAACTGTTAAACAAAAAGTTTTACTTTTAAACAGACCTTCTAATGCAAATTTTGGATGTGGGGCTTCGGTTGAGAATTTTGATGGAAATAAATCTTCGAACACTCTAAACAGGCGTACATAAAAATTTGATGGGAAATAGTAATATTAGATAATGAACAGCAAGAGCAAAATTACAAGATTATGGAATTAGAGGATATAGTTGGAGGTCCAATTTTGGAATGCGGTTGAAAGTGTTGTTTTTATTCTTAATCTATCAACCGAATTGATAAATTCATTTTATTTTACACAAATAGTATCATTCATTTTATTATCATCAGTCAACACTTTTTTTCATTCTTTTAAATATTATTATAGTGTCTCTCACAGTGTCCAAATGCGACAAGAAACCCAGCATAAACTAAAACTAGATTTTAGCGCTACCACGATTGCATTTGGACAGAAAGTGAGAACTGTAGAAAATGCTCGTTCAATAGTTTAACAATCTGTGAGTAACTTTCCACTCTAAGCATATAACCAATGATGGTATATGGAATTTCCAAGATAAAAGAAGTATTTCCTTTAATTTAAGACCAGTTCACACTGTTTTCTTTTATTATAAAATTATATCTGGCGCCTTGACAATGTTTCATAACTGCTGATCAGAAAGTATACCCACAAATTATAAATACATTAAAAATAGAAAACACAAAAATAGCGTTTCAGTGCACTAAATCAATAAGACCTTTCATTTATGAAACTGTAAGACAAAAATTAATCAACACAGTTTAAAGTATTAGACGTTCCTGTGGTGAATCGTACGTGAGGCAGCCTAAACGATGCGTCAGTAGAAGATTAGCCCATCACAAAAGTGTTGGAAGTTAGGAAAATCATCATGCATGTTATCCATGCACATACATTCAACAGGTCACCAACCAGATTTTAAAGTCATTGCCATCTTGGGAGTTGATGAAGCTAACTATAAAGGGATTTTTTTAAAATCCTATCATATCAGCAAAACTGAAAATAGTTTAAATTCAAAAACGGAAGTAGATAATTTAACTACTATTTATTCTTTGCTATATTAATATTAGTGAACTAGTTTTTCCATATTTTGACCAAAGCAGGCCTATCTAATTTGTAATTTAAAAATGTTTATTTTTAGGTTCAGAAAACTTAATAGTAGAAAATCACTTGGTTTACAACCTTACAAAATGATTATTGACGGTTTTAATTTTAATTGGATAATTGCATAATTTATAAAGAAACTGATAATAATGGCTATGTGTTCTGCAATATATACAAAAACCACATATCTGTATAATATAAAGGTATCATGAGGATCTTATTAGATAAATAATGCTGTTAATCCCATTTGCTGCACTTAAATTAGTGTACTGCCGGTTTTGGTATTTGAACTGGTTTACATATTTGTTGCCGTGGTGTATAGACTTTCAATAATCTCACTTAATATAAGTATATAAACCACTAATCCTCAACAATTGTGCCACAGCACTTTTGTGTGCAGCCAAATTTTAGAAATGCAAACAATAAAAACAATTTTGTACGTACTATGAGTTATGTCGCTATCATTACAGTGTGTTGTTTGCATTATTGTTATGCTGACTCAATTATTCTGCATAGCCCAATCAAATGTACTGCTTTTACACTGTGTATTGTAGGAAGCAATTTTTTTTTAACTTATTTTCTTGTTAGGGTGCTGCAAAATTTCGAAATTCTTAAAAGTGTAAGCAACAAAAAAAAAGTTGAGAATCACTAATCTAAACTATCGTATTGTATAACTTTTAATGTTAATTTTAACTGTGAGCTGCCTTGGAGAAACTTGCTAATTTTTTTATAATATATATACACAATTACTGAAGTATGTAACTACCGCTGTAATTAATGTTTTAATGGATTTATAACATATTAGCTTCTGACGAAGGAGATAAATTCTTCGAAACTAGAAAGTTTTAAGTAAATAGTTTTGAATGTATAGATGCTTCTTGAGATTACTGTTTCGTTTCATGTTGTAAATTCCACAGTATAATAATTTCCGTTGAGCTAGCCAGGCAAAGATAAGAAAAGAAAGGTAGAACAATAATTTCATATTTACTAGTTGCATACTCAAAAGTGCAGTTCACTGTACCTAAGTCACAGGAATAATTTTTGATATATCAGCATTTTAGGAATATGGGATTTTATAATCCGAAAGGGAAAGATTATTTTCGTCTTTTACGAAGTTACTGCAATAATATTGCTGTTTCCCGTTCTTACGTATTATAGCACAATACCCTACAATTTTATAGGGGTGTTTAGCTAAGCATGCATTTCCCAGGCAAAAAGAATGCGTGGTCATCCACCTGGCCAATGAGAGATGTTTTATGGTGAGAACACCGAGTTCGTGAAAACGACGTGTGAATTAAACAAGGACTTTACTTCCAACTACAGCACAATATCGTTGTATTAAACGCGAGTGCGCGTTAATTAAGAGCGAGTGTACCTATTGCATTGCCTCATATCTATCCAATTATCTTAATAATGCCTGGTATTTCCTAAAAATGAAGGTTCAACGCACTTCGCTGCCGGAATCTGAAGAAACGAACCCCCACGCACCCTTATCTACGTGAAGCCATCCGCAAAAATGTTTTAGCTGCAGTTATTAATTAAAGTGAGTTATGTATCCCCCAATTGATATATGTATAAAGAAATAGAATAATTAAGAATTATTAGAAAGTGTTAAGAATACGCCAAGTGAAGTGCAACATTGTAACACAAAGACATTTTGTAAAGTTTATTAACGTTCATGAGAACGGATGCGCTACTTTGTATCGCAGACGATAGTGACACTGCAGATGTCAGGTCACAGACGGTCAGGTACCATGATTACTTAGAAATTAAGATTACAACATTGCATTTATGAATAGTATTAAGAATAAGCAGACATGACATCAGCAAGTTCCCCCAGTCATGTGAGGGGGTAGGAACATTATAAAAAACCCGGGAGCTCAAGGACCCAGCAGTCACTCAAAGTATTCAGCCTTAACATTGCAGTTGCTTAGGCTACTCACAATAGTACATTTATTAGTGTAATTTCGACTTAGAGTAATTTTAAATCAACTTGTCAAAATTGCATAAGTAAATTCTGTATTAATAAATAAATTTGTTAAGAAGTTTTGGAACTGGTTTTTAAAAAGGCAGCTCCCAAAGCCCGAACCTTAACTGGTGTAACCTCTTGTTTAGTTTTAAGGCCTTCCTTAGCACATGAATCATAAACCATTTAACGGCAATAATTTGCGACCAAACTTGGAGGTGTTATGCGCCATTATGACCAAATGACCAAGAAGGGCACTATTCAAATCCTCAGAGCGCACACTTTCATTACGAACCCTCGAGTATATAAAAGTGCGTTTTATATTAGTAAATGAATAGATACTTTACGCATATCTTTCATTCATTCATTAACCAAAAATTCTTTATAAGAAAGACTTTCACTTTTGCTGAAATAAATTTGAATAAATTCATTGATATAAAAGTATTACATGTAGATGGTCATGTAGTCAATTGTTACCATATAGCAAATCCAACTTTTGTTCGATAACGATGTAGAGTACGATTAGCTATTAAAAGTATGGATTTTGACATATCGCAAAAGAGATCGACTTTGCGTGCATTTGAGAAAGAGAGAAAGATAATTGGACTTCACAGATACAAGTGAGACAACCGATAGCTTAAGATTGAGATAATATGTCTTGATAGGGATAATAGAACTCGTAAACGAAGCAAGAGACGAAAAATTTTGTATGTAAAATGGAGCGAGATGATGTTAATACGCGTAGTATGAGGGGCGTGGGTTAACTAAGAAATTGATGTCAGTTGAGGCTAGGTTCGTAAAAATATAGTATCCGTTAGATGGTTAAAAACTATTTTCGTGGTAGATTGTTGTTTTCGAGTGTCAAAATTCTGATTTTTGGAAGTCCGTTGCTGTTTGCATAGAGAAATTCAAGGAATTATCGAAGGTTAACTTGGTGTTTGTAGAATTTTGGTGTCGGTTAAAAAATTTGTTTCGAGAAGTGTTGCGACGGTTTGAAATCTACCGAGAAAGCTAGTTTGTGTGGGGTGGTGAATTGTAATAAAATTAAATGAAAGGGGGATATTTTGGTCTATATAAACACCTGCAGGTGGTGAAAGAGCTCTCTTTTGTTCACTTTTACTTGTCATCGACGTGAATACAAATATTAGTAAATGACATTATTGTCTGTCTCTAACAAGTGTTTTAAGAGTTTAATTTATAACAACCTACGCAAGCTGGTGTGCCGTGGTACCTGCAGTCCAGTAAAGTTATGAAATACATTTAGAAAAAAAAGCAAAGCTTATTGAAGCTATGTAAGTACAGACTGCAGTTTACTTTGGTTGTTGATGTTAGATAGCCGTCCAAAGATGGAATAGAGATTGTTTATGTATCGAGTTAGTGGTTTACTGATGGCGAATGGACCAGTAGAGAAGTTTGAGAAGTTTTGGATGTGCTATCAATTGATAGTTAGAGAGATTTGAATAGATGATTGCCGACAAGGATGGTGTGAGTCAACCTGGGGGTGGTTTCTTAACATGCAGTCATAGTTGAGGGCAACGTCATTGATGGTTGGATTGCAGATATATGTGCGGTGATGTTTCCAAGTAACTGATTTTTATGGAAACATTGTCTTTTGAGTTTATTTGATGTGTTATGACATTTTGTGCTTTATGAGTGTTTTTTTCTGAATTCTATGAACAAAAGAATTTATTATTGAATTTTTATAATTAAATTAATTGAAAATATGTTTATGTAGGGATGGTTATTTATAAAATAATTATGTAATAGCTGTTTATGTACAAAGTAAAAGGGATTTTTGGTAATTGCTGTGCGAAAATTTGCACACGTGTTTAAGAGGGTTTTACTGTGAGCTCATATTAAGCGAGGGGTTAATGTCAGGTGTGAGGTTAAGCCCAGTTACTTTAAATAGTTTATTTGTCTGATGAGTAAAATGTTATCTATCAATATATAATGAAAATGAATTGTTTCCAAAACGAGGATATATGTAATTTAATGAATATATGCCTTAATAATTAAAAAAGTTTGGGTGTAGGACTTTTCTGTGTGAATAAATTGTAATAAATTTTTGTAGTTGAGTTTTTTTTATAGAATAGTAGGCAGTATTTTGCAGATAGCAGTAAAGCAGCCGTGGCGAACTTCACTGAAGAAGCTAATTTTTTTCAACCAAACTTAGTTTGGTTAATGGGATCTCAATGTATGTCCGCCGCCCTCGTCGCCGCCGTCGCCGTCGTCGCCGCCGTCGTCCGTCGCAGGGTTCAGTTTTTTACGCTGATTACGAATATGCTATACACTATTCGATATCTCGTTTACTTTTCGAGTTATTCGACTTAAAAATCGAAATTTTACAACCAACGAAAGTTTTTGTTAATAAAAATAATTATAACTTAAATTCAATTTTTATTGTAAATGTGAACTATATTTAATAATAGAATATTCGTAAGTTTGGTTGTGGGCCGTACATGCGGCGCAAATTTTTTTATTATAGCAAAAGCTGAGAGTATTCTGGCGTCGTAAAAAGAAGAGCATCTTCAGGGAGTGAACAACAGTATTTAAGGCCAACCTAAGCAAAGAGTTTTCGTCCAAGATAAACTTCAGAGCATTTATGACGCCCAATGGTGGTGCTCGAGGTAATAGATCCCGTAACCTCGCAGTAATATATATATATATATATATATATATATATATATACACACGCGGAGAGGAGGAGTGCGAGATTTGGAAAAAACGACTGCGAAGGTCAACCGGATTCGAAATACGGCGCCGGAATTTTTCATGGACGACCAAAAATGAACGTCAGCGTTGGCAGTGACGCAGTGAGTGCGAAGGCAATTATGTCGAGAAATAATATACAATTTTGTTACTCGAAAACCTAGCCTTTTTTTAATATAGTGAATGTTTCTACTCGTTCCAAATGATTGTGCATTAATTTTCAGCTCAAACTCCAATGTAACAAAACACATGCATAACGCTGCCGAATCATGGATGTTATCTTTTATCCTAATTTTCTACTTTCTCAAAAATTTGTAAATCCTAGCAAAAAGTTGTTACAAAATTTATACAATAAAAAGTGTACGTCAACCGTTGTTAAAAATTAATTCTGCAGATAACTTTAGGATCAAAATTTCAAAATTTTTCCATTGTTTTTGACCTGCGAGTTAAATTCACTCTTTTTACGTACATATGTCACCGATTTCGTAACATTTAAGTTGCATAATAAACTAAAAACATACCGTTAGAAAGCTAATCCAACTAATGCACCACTCAAAAATGCTACTAAAAACCATCGTTGCACAAAATTGATTGCCAAATCACAAAAAAAAATGAAAACGGAAAATTCGCGTCCGTTCGCGTAAAGACTTAGACGGGCAAGGACGAGTAAGATAGAACAGCTGCGAGATTATCAAACCACTTAGAGATAAAAAAATTATTTACGCGTTTATGACTTAGCAACGCAAAGTTACAACGTAAAAGGATAAGTGGAAAGTGAGTTGATTAATATAAAATTTAAAACGGACGTGTACGTGTGTGGTTAAAACAAAATCAAATGAATACTGACGTTTTATATTATAAAAAGCTACACATTAAGTATTGACGTCAACCATATTTGTAAATTAAACTAGTTTGAATTGCATGAGACACAAATAGTTCAAAGTATAAAGGGTTACTACAAGTGCTTTGAATTTATGCAATAAGGATCTTGTTGATTTACATATTTATATCTGCTATTTCAAATAAAGATTACAGGTTCAAATCCTATGTGCGACCTTTTTCATCTTTCAATTACTAGAAATGATGATTTAGGCTTTGCATAAAAGTCCAAGTTATTATTTCATCTTATTAACTAATACTTTAGTATTTATCAATTTACCTTGTACAATTACCTAATAATATATACCGTGTATCTCAATTTCGATGCTCACTATTGGTATCAAGGTTACTAGAAGACATAAGAGCAGCAGCTAAATGGGGAATGTTTTGCAGAATTCAATACTCGCTAGTAATCTTATTTCAAATTTGACCTAACATTGTTAATTTTTAAAATATTTCGAAAAATTCAAAATATGTCTATTTCATTATTCCCCAATCACTCGATAACACGCTTAATCCGACCTCATTTAAAATTTTGCAATGTTCAAACATTTTTTAAAACAAATTATTTGATATAAACAGCACCCCCCGATTGTCATTGGGTTTTAAGTTATTAACGTCATGTTTTGTTTATCATTTGGAGGTCATATAAAATTTTGGGTTTGTTAGATAGTCCTTACAAAGTGCTTTTTAACGAGGTATAATAACGTGCCTGAAAAATTTTTAGTATAAAGAAAATATTAATAAAATCGTAAATTAATTTTTATTATGAAATTAGTAGACTATGGAATTAGACACCAATGACAAATGAAAGTGAAAATATATTATAAGTAATACTGTAAAATAAAGAAACGATACTGACGTTTAATTTCATAATTAACAAAAGAACAGGCTATCCAATAAAATCCGTAAGCCATGGAATGTGAAACAATGAAACAAAACGAAAACCTGTCAAAGTACAATTAGTGCTGCAAAGATAAGTTAATTAAAACTTTATCAACTACTTCTAGTTTGCGATAAGTAATTATTGTCAAGTATTAATAAGTATTGATAATGACCATGGCCGCTGCTGATATCTAAAGCGTCTTTGTGTAAAAAGCCTTTTGGCGTCTCCCTTAATAAGTATTTTACTAACAGGATAATTGTTTTACAAAAAGTTAGTGAATAAGTATATTACATACATACTATATACTACACATTTACAAAAAATATTTACTCGTTACAAAAATTAAAAATTAGCTTTTAAACTACCAAATTTTCTAATTATTGGGCTTATATCGATAGAATCCAAAACTTCATGTTCTATCGATATCAATGATAAATTGGACAATCTTTCTTGGGACATAGTAGATCGTAAGTAATTTTTAACTATTTTTAATTTCGAAAAACTTCTTTCTGCTGAGGCAACTGTTACAGGTAACGTCAAACATATTAGTAAAGCGATTGAAATATTTGGAAATGAATCAAGTAAGTTATTTTGATAAATAAAATTTAACACGTCGTGAGGAGTCATCTTACTGTTTAAAAAGCATTTTAATGATCTTATATCTTCAAATAATGATACGCCGTCTATATTCTGCAACAACCGTCAGTAAGTTTTAATTGCAAATCTTTACAATAATTTAATATGACTTTAAATGCATCGTTATGTTGCTCTAAAAGCTCAAATCGATCATTCAGAGGTTATTGTAGTATCTAGTATTGTAAAAAAGAAATTTACTTTAAAATTTTGTGTCGGATTCGAAATAGGTTCATCCATAGATTCATAATCAAAATATTTTTTTTTATCATCTGAGGTGTATCGGGAAACGTTGGTTCAACATCAAGCAATTTTGCAATTTGAGTCGCCGAACTTATTACATTTTCGAAGAACTCATCTGATCTATACTAACTTAAATCGTTTGTTAAATTTTTCAAATGTTCAAGAGCTTCACTTACAATGAAGTTAGGACTCTGCAACATTTTGCTACTACATTAATTTTACTCAAAATATCATGCCAGATCAAAATACAGCAAATGAATTTGAATGTTGTTATTTTTGATATTAAGGAATTTACTTGAGATCTTGTGGATACATATCTCTTGTTGTATCATTAGCTATTTCTAACAAAGCCTGGTAAATTTGTACAGTTTGAATTTTTAACTATTTAATTGTTTCGATACGACTTTCCCAGCGTGTATTGGATAGTGGTTTGTGTTAATTTTGTTAAATGTTTATTTAATACACTCCACCGTTTTGTTGATACGGAAAAAAGTTATAAAACTGCTGAACGAAATTTAAAAAATTAACAGTTTCGAATGAAATTTTTGCTGCATCATTGAATACTAAATTTAGGGTATGGGCAGAGCAAGGTACATAGAAAGCTCTAGGATTTGTTTGTATTATTTTTTGCTGCAGACCCTTGTATTTATCCTTCATATTTGCGCCGTTATCGTATACTTGTCTACGAAGATTTTGGATATCTAGATTAAGTTTCTTAATGTGATATAAAATGAATTCATATAAGCCATATCCAGTTGTGCTTTCTACGCAACAAAAACATAAGAAATGTTCCCGAACTTCTACGGTAGTTTTTTCTTTGTTATAATGGACAAAACGTATTATAATAGACATTTGGTCAATATGATTTATCTCCGGAGTTGTGTCTAAAATAACAGAATAGTATTTTGCATCTTTGACAATTTCTAAAATATTTTGACTAATAGCATCGGATAGTAAAGAAACATTCTCATTCTGAAGTTGGTCCCCTAGATAATGAGCCTCATTTTTGAAAGCCGAACTTTGAACTCGGCGTAAATGTTCTACTGCTATTGGATCAAATTTTGCAAAAGTTTCCATCAACTTTAAAAAATTACCGTTATTATTATTGTATAGTTCTTTTGATGATCCGCCAAATGCTATACATTGCCGAGCTAAAAACTGAATTGCATGAATTATACGTTCAATTACTGAATACCAATACTTTTTTTCAGTATCATACAATTTCTGTTCTTGAACGTCAATCGTTTTATTTTTTGATAAAGCTATTCGAAGCTGAGCAAAATCAGTACTACATTTAAGATGTGACCTAGACTTTTCGTGTTTACTTAAAATATATGACAAATGTTGCCAATCTTTACATCTAAATTCACTAGTGAGTTGCGATTTGCCACTCCCAACCCCCTCACTGAATACTTTACAGTACAAACAAAATACCGAATCTTTAAAAACTGAATATAATAATCACGATCTTGTTGTTTGTTCTCCATTAGGAAGTACCCGTGGGTAATAAGAACTAGAAAACTTCCTCTCAAAATTATCTCTAGGAAAGTCCCATTTTGATATTTCAGGGGGGGAGGGGATATTCGACTAGGTAGTCTCTCCGTTTTATTGTTAATATATTGGGCCACGCTTCCTGGATCTTTTAAGATGTCATGTTCATGAATATTATCATTTACAATTTCTTCTGCAACTGTTAGATCTACAAGAGGAGCAGTACATATAAAATTTGATGACGATGTACCTGGATGATTTTCTGCTTCTACTTCCTTTTTTTCTGCCTCCTTTTGCAATGCCTTCCTTTTTCTGTTCTGTGCACGGGACATCTTTTTTGAGTTTGCTTTTGACATCTGTTAGAGAAATATTGTTTTTATAGAAATGTGAATTATAAAATACATTTATCAAACTCAAAAGATTGCATAATGTGGATTAAGTAACATGTTACGGCCATTACGGAAATAGGTTGTTTTAGTATTGAGCGGGTATTATGCAAAACGGCCATTCAGCTATTACCAATAATACTGGTCATTCAAATCGCCATAACATAATACAACATAGTGCGTCAGACCATGCCAATAAGGATTTCAATGGTAAATTATTAATGTTTGAATGTTGGCTCCACTAATTATTTTAGAACCAAACTGTAAATACAGGTTTTGTAGAGAAAAAACACTTAATACGGATAACCTATTTTATATTTTTTTCATATTTCCATAATTAATTTCACTTTTACATTTTACGATTGTTGGGATGTATTGTAGAGAAGCAAAAGTGAGAAGGATAAAATGGTTTTATGTGGGTAATAGTTGCGAGTACTGAAAATGCTATTTGTGGTATACAAAGTCCGATATTGGAAATAACTAAGGCATTTCCGATTTTTTGTAAAAGTTGCGAATTTAAATTAATTAATATCTACTTTATGGAAATATGAAAAAAAAATAGAAAATGATTCATCCGTGCTCACTATTTTTTCTGTACAAATATGTATTTACCGTATCGCTCTAAAATAATTAAGGGGGCCAATATTCGCACATTAAGAATTTACCATTGAAATCCCTATGTCCCTATGCATGATCCGACGCCACGTCACCCTGTATACAAAATCAAGGTTATTAGATTCGATCAGTGCGGTCAGGCGCCTTATGGAATTGAATCTACCCGCAATGATAATACAAATTTTCAATTGAAAACTAAAACCACAGAAATGTATGGTGGTTACAGCTTTCGGATTAATTCAATTAAAGTCTATGTATATTGTTTTATTATATTAGCAACGTATATTAAGTACTACTTTAAACAAATCTAATATTAATTAATAGGTAATTGCAAAACTATTAAAAGGTTATTGTTAGATTTTATCGGATTATAGCAACCGCCTTTTCATCCTAAAATTTAGTCTTTCTTCACTAGCTGCTATATTTGTCATGGTGCCTGGGAAGGCGACGAACGACGACTTCCGGGAACATGTACGTATTAAAGATTATTAGACAACTTTAAAGCTTTGATAATATATGTACCTATGTATAAAAGAGAACATGGTGTAACCGGTCAATTCGACACGAAGCGGTACAAAATTAGACTTCACACTCTTGGTTTTTAATTTCTAAAAGCAATTATTGCTTTTGCATCACATTCATATGAATGTGATGCAAATGCAATACACACTTTTTTTTAATTACAATAGTTACAAAAGCTTATGTGTACAACGCGAGTTACGTTTCGGGCCTTGGGAGCGGTGTTTTTAAAAACTGTTTCAAAGTCTTCGTAACAATTTATTGGTTTTATCTTTTAACAGAAGTTACACTGGAATTTTGACAACTGGTTAAAATAACTTTAAATCGAAATAATTTAATTAATTAAACTAATATTAGAACGAGTAGCCTAGGTAAACAACAATGCAAAAGCTGTAATACTCAGACTGACTACTGTCAACTGGGGCTCCCGGGCTTTTTATAATGTCCCTACCCCCTCACATGGCTGTGGGAACTTGCAGATCTTTATGTCTGCTTTATTCTTAATTCTATTCATTGTTACATTGTTTCAATCTTACTTTCTAGGTAATTGCGTATCTTAACCATCTGTGACCTGCCACCTGCAGTGTCACTATCGTCTGGAATACATTATATTGCATCCGTTCTCATGAACTGTTAATAACCTTTTTATATCTCTCCTTGAGTTACATTGTTGTACTCGATTTATGATTTATTTAACAATTTCTAATAAGTTCCTATTGGATTCTATTTTTTTTTAATATATATTACTCATATTTAGACCAGGGTAGAAAATTAAATAATCACATCAAATAATTTTAATCACCGTGTATAAGGAATTTTATTAAATAATACGCTTTATTAAAACCATGAAGCATAAATAAATTCGGTCGTCTCAGTAAAAATAAGAAATTTAAACCATGTACAAGACGCTTTATATCAAAAGAAACAGTATTAAAAAGCTCTGCGTGTAATGTAATTATTCCTAAACAAATGGAAATTACGTGCAAAATTTATATTAATTAACCCTATTTCAAGTAACCGGTATTGAACAAAACGTACAGATCATATCTATAGAAACTTGTAAAAACCCACTAAAATGCAAATCCTAGAAGTGTTAGTTAGAAGTAGGATGGTTGAACACACCTGCGTATTTTAAAAGGCAATTTCAGTTTAATTTGTTTAGATAAACATGTCGATTCTAAGGATATTGGAAACGGTCAGATGCTTTAGCACGAAATACAAAACAGGGTTTATTTAAAAGCTCATTCGGCGAAAATTTTGCAGATAATTAATGTTTACAAAGAATCTTGGAGAAACCGGGGCTTAATATTCACGAGAAGGTGCGATACGGGGTTATTTAACCCAGATAGTCCACATGGACTAAAATATAATCGATAATAAAGAATATCAATTTGCACCAATACGAACAGGTTAGAAAAGGAAAGAAAATGCGTCAAGCAAAGACACATATAGTAAAAGGCGTGATTTAAGCAACGTCACGAGGGTCACAATTGGTTGAAAATAGGATGCAAATATCAGAGGTAGAAACAACAATTTCTGTACAAAATTAATTAGTTTTTCTCGGACATGTTTGCGTGCAGTGTGAGAATTTCTGAGATTTAAATGGGGCGAGTACAAAATTCGTAAAAACCGACGCACAGGCTACGGACTGGGAACATAGCATGAGAAATTTTTAAGAATTGTCTGTTTTGAGGACAAAAGCGACGTGCCGGCTATTCGCTATATATACCGGTGGTAATATGAATTTCGGCCTCTTAGACTTTTGACTATTCGATGCGTTAAAAGCTCTCTTAGATCCGCGACTTGATTCAAGATGTTAAACAGTGCATTTTAGTTTGATAAAATAATTTAAAGTTTGCTCGTATATTTTGGTGATTTAAAACAGTTTGTTATTTACGTGCTAACATGAATGTACTTGAGTGCACTTAGATACAAGTAGGCAGTTTTGGCGTATATTGGTGAAAGAAGTATGAATTTCTTTGCTATTTTGCGGGGGTGAATAATTAAATGGTTCATAAATGTGTCTGGATCCACAAACAAGGGTCAGATATACACAGATGAGTTCCGGAAAAGCCAGAAACAACTTTAAATAAATGGTGATGGAGAAAATTTGAAAAGCGTTGAGAATCAGAAGTTGTAAATATAATCCAGTTGGAATGGTGTGATTAACAAAGGGACGATGTACCTTGAAGCTACGAGTGCAGTAACCTTCAGGTAATTTATACTATTTTGGTTGAACTTTGATATTTTTGTGTGTGTTGAATAACTTTATAATTGATTTACTTTAAATGGACATTAGTGAAATTGTACTAACCATAAAATTTTAATTTTAAGATAAAATTTGCTTGTTTAAGTAGAAAGGGGTATTTAATATTGATGTTCTGGATTATGATGAAAATTTAGGGTATGTCTTTGAGCTCAATTAGACGAACCTGGTTAATTAACGTAAAGGGGTGGTAGATGCTCCCTTTATACTCAGACTCCGGTCTGCTTATATTGTTATATATTTAGTAGGCATCCAACAAGGACTTTAATTCTGGATGCACATTAAAATGATAATAAAATTAATCTTGTAATTCTTTTTAAAAACTGAATTTTATGCTGAAATTTAATTTGAAAATTTAATGTATTCTGAATATTGATGTAAATAGAGTTAACGTTGATGTTTGTGGTAGGAATGTGTTGTTTAATTTTATGAATGAGGAGGTTTATAAAATTAGGTGAGCAGCCGAGGCGAAAACAGGATCACAGCAGTTTATGACGCCCAATCGGTGGGACTAGAATTTTTTTGTTGAAAGGACCCAGTTCCCGCATTCACAGGATTATATCACAGCAGTATATATATATATATATATATATATATATATATATATATATTGTAGTGGTTTTAAAGGGATAAATTTGGTGGTCAACAATGCAATTTCAAACACCCTGTATAGAGGAAGGAACATAATATTTACGGGCGAAATTAATTTTATTTATTTAATTTAAATAAATGAGTATTGACATAATTGTATAATTACGGATTAAAAGTTAATAGGTTCATAAAGAAAATTAGCTTTATAAGCCAATAGAAATTAATTATTAATTTAATGTAGTTTAATTTAAGGGGTTATAACGTCAGAAAATGCAGCAGAGCATGTAAAATCAATAAATCCAAGGCGAATAGCTTTCGTTGTAACAAACAAATATATCGGTTGGGTTGAATACCATGAAATGTAAACTCCAAAAATTGTTATTTTAAACGTTCGTTAATTGAACACCTGCATGTTTTGAAAAGTCGACTTCTATGTATTTTGGAGCATAACAAGACAAGTTTAAAAGAATATTGTTCAACCAACAGTCGCAAAGCACGTACTCATCCACGTGGGCGCGGGTAGCTATATCGATTTTCTACCACATAAGCAAGGTTAGAATGCGATATCAAATATGCTTAAGACGGGAATAGAGATATCACAGGCGGGGTTTTAAGACGTCACTGAAATGTATGATTGGTCGAAATAGTTAGTTTGAGAATAGAAGAGCACGCGAGAATATTTCTAGAAGCTTAAAACGGTTAGACAAAATTTCGACAATACTATTTTACAATTAGGTATTTCGCGTAAAGTGTGGCCAAAAAGGGGGCATACCTTTATGAAAAATAATCTAACAAAATTAATAGAGGGTCTCTCTTTATTCTTTAATCTTGCATCGCATAACGACATACAAAAAGCAACTGACGAAGCTTGTAAGTATTACAATTATTAAAGATCAGCATTAAATTGGTTGTGACCTTATAGTTTGAGACGCGGTTAGTGTCCAGTTTATTTAAATTTAATTGAGGTCCAATGAATACTTTAACAAGCTCATAAATTAATAATAAACAAGTGTAATGTAGATGGTTTAGGATATTGAAATTGATATTGGATGGGTAGCAAGAAGCGCAACTTAGATTGTGGTATCTTTAAAACATCTTGTGGAGCCGTACGCAAAACCAATTGGCCGAGGGGTTCAGGAACATAATACATCGTCAACGGAGATGGAATCTTCAAGTTTTTCCAGGTAACGCATTTGAATTTGCTGTTTTTTTTACTGTTAAAATTGTGATGTGTGAGAGTGAACTTTAATGGGTATTTTACAGTATTTTACGTATTGAAAAGGATACATAGCTGACTATTAATATGGTATTTTGAATATAAAACAAAAGGTCTACGTAAAGCGTATTGAATTGCTTGATGAATTTAAATTTAATTGTTAAGAGTACATGGGTTTTTTTGTAAGTTGGTAGTAATAGTATGCAAGGTGGAAAGCATACATTTATAAACTGGGTTATTATGAGCTTACCATATTCCAGTGTAGTAATAAACAAAGAGAAGGTATTATTTAGGGCCCATTTACTCCTGTTGCTTTAAATGTGTTAGAAATTTCAATTTTAAAAACAAGGACTTGACAAAAGTAGCATTTATTGAGGTGTAACTTGAGCACCGAACTGTAAATAACTATGAATATTATTATTTGTAAATAGTGGTTAATAAATATTGTATGATTGTTGTATTATTCTGTGATTTTATTTGAATGGTGTATGAATGGTAAATAGAATGAGAGTAAATTTAGGTATACGAGAAGAAGCACAGCTGAGCTAGCCAGGGAAGCGGCGGAAGAAATTAATTTGATAGAGCACAAAGCGGGTAAGGAAAATTTTGTGAAAGTTTTATATTTTTAAAAATTGATTTTTTTTTTGTAACTGGCAAGTACCAGAGCTTGAATGTTTTTTTACTCTGGCGAGGTCTTATAGGGGTTCCACGGCAATTTATGACGCCCAATTCGTGAGGCTCGAATGTTTTTTAAAAAGTACCAATTCGTGTGACTTAAAAAGGTCCACGGCAATTTATGACGCCCAATCTGTGGGGCTCGAATGTTTTTTTTTACTCTGGTGAGGTCTTTTATCAGGGTTCCACGGCAATATATATATATATATATATATATATATATATATATAAAAATTGGGGATATATAACTCGCGTCCATTGCATTGCACTTATGGTCACAAAATTATTTACTAACGTAGAACAGTACTACCGAAGCGTAATTCGTCTGTAATAATTTTATAGTAGGAATAATACAAAATACAACCATCCATTCTATAATTCAATTAAAACTGAAAACAACCACCAAACATTCAAACAGCCACCTAACCTTTTCGTTACAATAAGCAAATAAGAAAACTACTGCAAAGGAATTTGGCATTAGTATCTGGCGCTAGTACTGATCCGAAAAATCGCCCACTACTTTTAAAAACATCATCATTTACGTTTTGTATAGGGAGCGTGCAATCTTTAGATTTAATAACTTTAGCACAAAATACCTTATTATATTTTTTACTTACCGTTCTTAAAAAAAAGTTTATTTAAATATCGGAACAGCAGCAGAGCATTTACTTACTATTACACAAACTACAAGTTATGGCAGTTTCACTTTAATTTACAATAAAACAACGCAACTCACGGACTACTAGGCTAGCGCTAGGACTAGCTCCAGCTCCTTATCATCAATGAGTTGAACATTCGAAAGTTCAAATGAACTGTGCGAAGTACAGTAATATATTCCCGAAGGATAATTCTCAACCGGCTTATATTTTCACGACACACGATAACTCGTATTCGCATTGGTTTTATTATCTTGTCATAAAACCCAAATGTTGTCAGTATTACTATTAAAGATCGTTTGTGTTGTATGTTATTTACCTAAAACTACCCATTGTACGTGAATCTTTTCTCATGTAATACAATTTCAAAGGTTATTGCCTCCCTGTAATTTCAGCGCCCCCTTTGTATAGCGCCCCTGTGCGACGCACAACTTGCACACCTACTTGCGGCGGCCCTGATAATGGCGTATACATATTCAAATGAGGAAAAAGTTGATTTGTTGGAAGTGTATTTCAAAGCAAATAGAAACGCTGAAATTGCGTGTTCGGGTTATGCAGAGCGTTTCCAGAAAGACAACAACCAAACAGAACAATTTTAAAAGATTGGTTAGCAATTTACAGAAGCTTGGAAGTTTCGAACAAAAACGAGCTAACTATGAAGCTAATGATGGCGATTATAGGTCGAAATAATATTTTGCAGAACGTTAGGAGCAATCCCAGTACATCAGTTCGTCGTGTAGATCGAGAAACAGCGACTTCAAAATCTACTGTTCACAGAGCCTTGAATCAAAACAAGTATCACCTTTACAAACCAAAAGTTGTACAAGATTTAAGTGATAATGACTATCATCGAAGATTACAGTTTAGCAGGTGGTACCTTTACGAATGTGGATATGACGCTAATTTTCCTAGGCAAATACTATGGACAGGTGCAACACGATTTACCAATTGTGGTGTTCAATAAAAATAACTATCATCATTGGTCCACTGAAAATCCACATTTGGTAAATCAAAAAAGATTTAAGTTCGATTTGGTTTTGATATTTGGTGCGGTTTAATTGGTATGAAATTTTGTTTACGTTTTCTTGTTTTTAAGTTCTCTTTTCGTTACTTCGTCGAAACAACTTGAGGGAGTTGATCGCATCAAGGCCACTTTGCCTTAGTACAGCTCGTCGAAACAACTTCGGGGAATTCATCACATCAATCCCACTTCGCCCTATTAGACTTCGTTGAAACGCCTCAGTGGAGTTGATCGGATTAAGATTACTTCATCATAGTAAACTTTGTTACGTTTATTTTCGACGATAGATTCAAATACGTCCTTTTCTTGTGGTAAATCGTTTTCATTCACCCAGCTTCTGTTTCTATTCAAAACCCCATCTTGTATTTTTACCTCGTTACAATAGTACGCGCAATTATAACATTTCTTTCAAATCTATTCATTCTAAAACGAAAATTTATTCGATAAATTAAATAGTCAATACCTTGTTTTAGGTATCCGTTAATTTGTTAAACAATCCGATAACGTATAATTGCTTTCTCTCGTGTTTCCCATCTAAAGTCTGGTCGAAACCATGAATCCTACTATTATTTGATAGCGTGTTTTCCAGTTTGCTAATCGCGCTCTGATAACCCGAGAATTGCAGTTCAAACTCGTGTTATTTGAACCAATTTTTAATTTGATGCTGCAGCTTGTGAGTTGAAATATTTTCTACAGCGATGCACGTTTTGTTGTTCGATAAGTAAGAGGTATCTTGCGTGTATTCGCTCTTAGTTGGAAGTTCTTTCTTTATGTAGGCCCAACTATTCATTGACGTAGACCAACTGCTTTTGTTTGTAGACCTGCTGTGCTGACACACCCAACGGTTTGCAAGACGAGCATCCCGACGCATAGAGGTATGTGACTCGTTTCTTTTATGCACATCAAGGATTATTATTTATCAACGGTTGATGTTGTAAAACCAGTTCACCATGCATGTTTAACAGCTAGCTACGTGGTCTACATTTAATACTTTAATGTAACACACTTGCTATTGAGAAAAACTAAACATTACTTTTTTTCCAATAAGTTTTATTACATGATAGCTGCGAAATACGCATCCATTATCAAATTTGTCCTTTACAATATAACTTAAATTTAATACTTTTATTTGTCCACGTGAATCAAGAAATTTTTATTTATTTTTATTGTTAATAGATAATCGTAAGCGACGTGTTTTTTTTGTTTTTTTTATGTAGGTGAATCCCCCACTCTCCGCGTCTGGTAGTTAGCCTGGTATTTACGTTTCTTCCGGCTACGTCTAGGTCGCATCAAGATCACTTCGTCCTATTAAACTTAGTCAAAACGACTGTGGGAAGTTGATCGGATCAAAATCGCCTCGTTTAGTAGACTTCGTCGAAACGACTGTGGGGGAGTTGATCTGATCAAGATCACTTCGTCCTAGTAGACTTCGTCGAAACGACTTCGGGGAATTGTTCGCACCAAGATCACTTCAACCTATTACACTTCGATGAAACGACTTTGGGAGTTGTTCGTGTCAAGATGACTTGGCTCTGGTAGACAGACTTCGTTGCAACGACATCGGGGAAGTTGATCGGATCAGGATTGCTTCGTTCTAGTAGACTTCGACGAAATGATTTTGGTAAGTTGATCGGATCAAAATCACTTCGTCCTAGTAGACTTCATCAAAACGACTTCGGGGAGTTGTTTGTATCAAGATCACTTCGCCCTATTAAACTACGTCGAAACGACTGTGGGGAGTTGATTGGATTAAAATCACTTCGTCCTAGTAGACTTCATCGAAACGACTTTGGGGAGTTGTTTGTATCAAAATCACTTCGCCCTAATAGACTTCGTCAAAACTACTTCGGGGAGTTATTCGGATCAAGATCACTTCGCCCTATTAAACTTCGTCAAAACGACTGTGGGGAGTTAATCGTATCAACATCGTTTCGTTTAGTAGACTTTGTCGAAACGACTGTGGGGGAGTTGATCTGATCAATATCACTTCGCCATAGTAGACTTCGTTGAAACGACTTCGGGGAATTGTTCGCACCAAGATCACTTCAATCTAATACACTTCGATGAAACGACTTTGGGAGTTGTTCGTATCAAGATGACTTGGCTCTGGTAGACTTCGTTGCAACGACATCGGGGGAGTTGATCGGATAAGGATCGCTTCGTTCTAGTAGACTTCGTCAAAATGACTTTGGGGAGTTGATCGGATTAAGATCACTTCGTCCTAGTAGACTTCATCGAAACAACTTCGGGGAGTTGTTTGTATTACAATCACTTCGCCCTAATAGACTTCGTCAAAACTACTTCGGGGAGTTGTTCGGATCAAGATTACATCGCCCTATTAAACTTCGTCGAAACGACTGTGGGGAGTTGATCGGATCAACATTGTTTCATTTAGTAACTTCATCGAAACGACTGTGGGGGAGTTGAGCTGATCAAGATCACTTCGCCCTAGTAGACTTCATCGAAACAACTTCGGGAATTGTTCACACCAAGATCACTTCAACCTAATAGACTTCGATGAAACGACTTTAGGAGTTGTTCGGATCAAGATGACCTGGCTCTGGTATACTTCGTTGCAACGGCATCGGGGAAGTTGATTGGATCAGGATCGCTTCGATCTAGTAGACTTCGGCGAAATGACTTTGGGAAGTTGATCGGATCAAAATCACTTTGCCCTGGTAGACTTCATCGAGACGACTTCGGGGAGTTGTTTGTATCAAGATCACTTCGCCCTAGTAGACTTCGTCGAAACGACTTCTAGAAGTTGTGCGGATAAAGATCACTTGGCCCTAGTAGCCTTGGTTGAAACGACTGTGAAGAACTGATCGGATGAAGATCACTTCGCCCTTGTAGACTTCGTTGAAACGATTTCGAGAAATTGATCGTATCAAGGTCACTTCACTCTAGTAGACTTCGTCGAAACGACTTCGGAGAGTTGATCGGATCAACATCATTTTGCCCTAGTAGACTTCATCAATAATACTTCGAGGAGTTATTCGGATCAAGATCACTTCAATCCAGTAGCCTTCGTTGAAACGACTCCGTGAAGTTGATGGGATCAAGATGACTTCGCCTTGGTAGACTTCATCGCAACGACTTCGGGGTAGTTGATCAGATCAAGATCAATTCCCCTTAGTAGACTTCGCCGAAACAAAATTAAAGTTTGTAAAGTTAAGTTTGTAAAGTTAAGTTTGTAAAATTTAAGTTTGTAAAGTTAAGGTTCAAAGGTTAAGTTTATAAAGTTAGTTTCCAAAGTTAACTTTGTAAAATTAAGTTGGTAAAATTCAGTTCGTAAAGTTGAGTTTGTAAAGTTCAGTTTGTAAAGTTGAGTTTGTAAAGTTGAGTTAGTAAAGTTCGGTTCATAGTACCTGGGCGCAAACGGTACCGAATTCAGGTTTTACGTTTACGACCGTGTCGATCCGCATATATTAGGCATTTTTTAGGGACCGGATACGAATTTTGGAAATCAACTCCATCGTCCTTTTCTCTCACACCATCGCGATTCGACACGTTGTTGGCTTTCTTGTACAGCGCTTTCGGGCTTTTTGTTCGGGAAAATTTAAGCGATCCTTACTTTTTTAACACGTAACTCAACGCTTCGCTGAAAATACACAATTCCCGGAAAACACCTTTTTCTCCCGAAGTATCCACTTTTCCCCAGCAAAAAACCGCTTAAGCAATGTTTAAATCCCCCCCCCCCAGCCCATCCACCTCCGCAAGCATCACGCCTCGGAGGAGTTCCCCGATTAACGGAGCATCCAAACCTTTCAACTTTAAAACGAAAGCCAGCTACCACTTTCTAATTTGTGAGGAAAAAGATTTGGAAAACAATTGTGTCGCCAAAGGTTTTGTTGGTACCTACTCGTGCGACTACGCCGATCTTTGTAACCGGCTTTTGACATTTCTCGAATAAATTATACAAATCTCAAGCACAATTTGTAAACAAGTATAGTACCTGCGCGCAAAGGGTGCCGAAATCAGGTTTTACGTTTACGACCGTATCGTTCCCCATGTATTAGGCATTTTTAGAGAGCGGATACGAATTTTGGAAACCAACTCGATCGTCCTTTTCTTTCGCACCAACGCAATTCGACACGTTATTGGCTTTCTTTCACAATGCGTTCGGGTTTTTTGTTCGGGAAAATTTAAGCGATCCTTATTTTTTTAACACAAGTCAACGCGTCGCTGCAAAATAGACAATTCCCGGAAAACATCTATTCTCTCTCTATTTTCCGCAACAAAAACTCCCTTAAGCAATGTAGCTTTGAATCCACCCACCTCCGGCGCATCACACGCCTCGGAGAAGATCCCTGATTAGCGGCGTAACCAAACCTCTCAACTTTAGAACGAAAGTCACCTACTACTCTTTAATTTGTGGGGAAAAAAGATTTGGAAAATAATTGTGTCGCCAAAGATTCTTTTGGTATCTACTCGTGCGACTACGCCGATCTTCGTAACCGGCTTTTGATATTTCTCGAATTAATTATACAAATCTCAATCAGAATTTGTAAAAAAGTAGAGTACCTGCGCGCAAGCGGTACCGAATTCAGGTTTGACGTTTACGACCGTGTCTTTCCGTATATATTAGATATTTTTTAGGAACCAGATACGAATGTTGGTATCCAACTCGATCGTCCTTCTCTTCTGCACCAACGCGTTTCGACACGTTGTTGGCTTTGTTGCACAGTGCGTTAGGATTTTTTGATATTGAAAATTTAAGCGATCCTTACCTTTTAACACGTAAGCCAACGCGTCGCTGCAAAATAGACAATACCCGGAAAACACATTTCTCCCAAAGTATCCACTTTTCCGCAACAAAAATCCGCCTAAGCAATGTAGTTTTGAATCCCCAGTCCGACCACGATCTACCCACCTCCACAGCATCTTCCGCCTCAGAGGAGATCCCCGATTAGCGACGCATCCAAACTTCTTAACTTTAGAACGAAAATCAGCTACCACTTATTAATTTTGGGGATATTTAGAATTACTAACAAACAAGATGAGCCTTCTTTGAGACAAATTATTAATCCCGAGAACGTGCTAAACATCTGGTTCTAGCAAGATGGTTGCCTAGCCCATAACACTCGTAACGTGCAACATTTTTTGAGAGAAAACTTAAATGGGAGAGTGCTTTCAAATAATGGATCAATGCAATGGCCTACGAGATCACCCTACCTTGCCTCCCTTGACTTTTATTTATGGGGTACCATTAAAAACAGGGTATTTAACCAGGAACTCGGGAAATTTTAGAACAAAGAGTGCTAGATGTAATACGATCAGTAAACGGAAATACGCTACGTAGGGTTTGTAACTCTATTAGAACAAGGTGTCAAAAGTATGTGGAACAGAATGATCATCATATTGAACAATTTCTTTAAGTGAATGTGAACTTTAAGTACTGTTTCTTGACTTTTTATTTCTACGATTTATCAACGTTTCTTTATTTTACAGTATTACTTAGAATATCTTTTCACTTTCGTTTGTCATTGGTGTTTAATTTCATATTAAAGATTAATTTACGTTTTTATTAACATTTCCCTTATAACTACAAATTTTTCAGACATGTTATACATCGTTGAAAAGCACTTTTTAAGGATAATCTAACAACCCCAGAATCCAATATGGCCGCCAAATAAAAACAAAAGATAGCGCTAATAACTTAAAAAAACTTGAATGAGTCACCGAATTTTGATCATACACTATTATCATAATGAGACCTGTATTAATTTCATAATTATTTACGTAGTCCCTTTTGAGATATTCTACTCTAAATACTTCCAAATTACGTATTTTGGGTATTTTTGAAAATGATAAAAAAGGATAAAGTTCTCAAGCTTGAAACTTCTACAGCAGGTAGTCCAATGATCAATCTATACAAGAAAAAATTTAAAGGCGAGCGTGTCTTCCATTTAAAAATTTTCACTTAATAGTTGTGAATTTTTTCTTCACCTTCCCCACTACTGAGATAATATTATGTAACGGACAAAAAATCTAGAGCACAACATTCTGATAATTTTGGTTTTTATTTTGTCTTGATATCTATGCAATTAACAGTTAGATACTGTAGCGCCGACTGGTCTACCTCTGAGCAGAATAATTACAATAGAACGTAAACGAAGCGTTTGTATACAAAAGATGATTGACGAGCCCTTGGGCACCACATCCTGCAGATGGATTTGATTGGCAGGTACAAGAGGGTTTCACATTTAAGAGATATTTAGTTTACAATAGGAAATCTCGAAAATGTTAAATCACAATTTCTGGTATGTTTTAAAATGTATATAAATGTATATAAATTGCCGTCATGGATATTGGAGTTCAGTACTGATTGAAGCTTCGATTAATATATGTTCTAGTTTAAAGATCTAAAAGGTGTGATATAAATGACAGCCGATATAAATTACTCTATGCAATATGAATTACTGTATGATTATATAAATTAATAATTAATGCTTAGATAGTTAATTATAGTGCTTCGATAGTAAATTAAAAGATAGCATTGTAATGTTAAGAAGATAATACTTGTACTGTTAGAGATTAGCTGGAAAGTAAATTGTTGGAAGAGCTTTTAGCAAATTCCATTGTAACTACGAGTTTTTGAAAAGGTTTGTATAATCAGTTTGAAAATAAAGGACTTTTGTTATTGTGAATAGAGTTTTTGTTACAATACAATGCCCAAAATTCGTTTTCAGCCGAAAAACGGTTCCGAAGCAAACTTAAAATAGCCGCAAAAAAGTATGCACCTAAAATTTTGTAACCCTAGTGTTGCATTCATCTAGTATTGGCGAGTAATTAGTGTCGATGGTTTCTAATGAATTGACTCTACAACAATTAATTCAAAATATAAAATATTAAGTTCACCGTGTTAATCGTGGATTTTCCGAACTTCATCGGTACTTCCTTGCACTTAATCTGACTTTCCTTTGCTTTCTCTTAGTATTTCCAAATTTCTCCTGACCTTCCTGTGACATTTTTCAACTTCCTTGACCTTCCTTTAGATTACACACCAAACTTCTCAAACAGTTTACCCTTTCACACCATCTAACGGTGGTTTTAACAACCAAATTGTTGTTTATAACTTTCTTGATTTTCAAGCTTCAAATATTAAATTTAGGGCGCAATATGCAATAAATGCAACCTGTTTTAAGAAATGTGTGGTGCCAACTTTACGCACTCTAGGAAGCATAAACAATTCCACGCGATATATTTGTATAAATAAATTAAAATTTTATTCAGAATCAAATTAAATTTCATTATTAAAATAACAATTTGTGGTTTAATTTGTAATGCAATGCACACCTCTACGAAAGGGAACAAAGAAATAGTTATAAATAATTCAATTACATATACTTAGCATATACGTGAAGTTTCTAAAAAGAAATTGAAAGTTACGGCTTTTAACTGTTATCTGACGGGTAAAGAACAGAATTTACATAAATAATGAACGCTTTTAACATTTATTTGTTACTTATTACGCAGTTTTCTAGCAACTGCAATACGTAGGTAATTAATTCATGTCAAGGCGTACTGCATTTAATGGCTCTATACCCAGAACATTAAACAATTTATACAACTAATCATTTTCCAAGAACTATACATGCTCAATTAAAATTTGTGTGAAGCTAGAATCTAACTTGAGAAGTTCGAAATTATATTTCGTCTGCACCACGCCAAGTTTCGTCTGAACTCAGTAGTCAATAAAATATAGGATGTGTAATGCTAGGGCGGTATTTGAGCAAACATCAGGTAATAGAAAATTGCAGTTAGTTAAATGATATTTTAGCACAAGTAGCCTGGAATAAGAAGCTTTGATAGTTTACTGACGTGGCTATTTCAACGTAATATTAAATTATGATAAACAATTAAAATAGTAAAGCACCTATTACATTCTATACAACCAGCAACAAAGATCGGGACTTTACACACTTCGTATTAAATTAAAAAAATACATATAGGCCTGGGTAAATAACCGTCATAGAGAAGCTTATTTGTATATATTCGCGCGAATTCAAAGAAACTGCCACCACAGTAAATTACCCCAATGGTCAAACTCATAAATTACCGTAATAAAATGTTACGGTATTCCGTGCAAACACGAAAGAAAACAGTAGAAGTCAGTAAAAAAATCGTCTACATCGAATACTGCAACAAAATATGGAGAGAATGGTAGAATCGATATCCAAAAGTATTATATTTTGGGGCTAGCTCAACAACGTCGTAGAGTGGGGGTGGGTGATGCAGAAAGAACACATTGGAAAACCTCAGTCACAAAGAAATTTATATTACGCACATGTAGAAAAACATACAATGCAAAGAATATTTACAAACGTCAAAAATACATAGCTACGTAATCGTTCGTTACAACGTGATGTACATAAAGCGTCAATTATTACATAACATAAAAATATAATCCAAAACATCTAAAATAGCGAGGATAAAATGTTATTATCTAGACAGCACTTACATATCTACATACCAGTACAATGTTTCCAGTCCTAAATATGTACAATAAATAACCAAAGGATAATGCAGTAAGTAAAAAATTTTGCTGTAGGAAGCGCATCTCGTATTAACATTTTTAAACAGATAGTTGTTGACGTTCACATTAAAACAAAAAAAAAACCACAAGCGTTCTAAACGCATTAAAATTTTAAATAGTAATTTATAAATTAAGTACGTAATAGGTCGAGTAGTGACCGTGCGTTAACGCCGATCTGCAATTTATTGCGAAATTAATCAAAAGAATGTCTATCTTCCAGAACAGCAACACAAAAAGAAACAAAAACAGAAAAACTGTGCCTTAGACTAAGTTGTCTGCCTCTCTGGTACCATCTTACAGAATGAGCAAATGCAGCTTAATTTGTCTATGAGCTGGGGGCTGGAACAACTTAACTATACTGTACTAGCACAGAAAGCATTTTAACAGCGCCACATTACAACATGTCTTTTCGCTAATATGATGTATTCAATGTACCGCTTTCAAAGTACGGTACCTATTTATAAGAAAAGAACCATGAAGGAGGTAGATATTTGGCTTTCCAAGATATCGCCGAAGAATTGTTACGTTCAGTTTATACTGTTATGACTTTTATGTATTCCCAAATAAAATATTACATTACCGCTACTTTTCTCGCTTATCCTAACTTCAGAATGCATTGTAATTACGCAACACATGTTACTCTGTAAATGCATAAATACTAAATTTGTTATATCTAGTTAGCGGTGCTGAATATTTGACAATTGTCATAAGAAAATAATTTTGATACCGTTGTAAGGTTTTACTTTATATTTCGTCTTGTGATTGAAATTTAAGCGAGCAATTACCAATTCCTATTCGAATTTCTTCCTTTTGGTTAATTGGTTAGTAACCGCCATTTAGTTGTATAGTTTCAAAAGTTAGTGCCTGATTTTTAGCTCGCTTATGGATGGATTTCCGTTGTATTATACAGAAAGTGGATAATTCACTTTATACTCGGACTGTTTCTACCTACCTGAGGTACACCTTTTGGTTTCTACTCTCCCGCTTTACTGGAGTATTGGTTACTGTTTGTGCGGATTTGTTACCGTACTAACGCCTGATGTTTGGTCACAATTCGACTGTCCGCAGAGCAATTCGAATTGGTGGTGCTGCATCTGTTCTATATCACTTTTGGTGAGATCCTTCTAGAATATCTCTTTTATTATGTTTATATGTACCATGTACTACTCAAATCGTTAAATACACTACTGTATACTGCTGCTAGGAGCCCTAACTCCGTTAGTGATACTTATGAGTTTGTTCGTGTTAACATAGTTCAATTCTTCCGCTATACGCCCATGAATTTAAGATTATAATATATGTTAGATCTTAACAACTATAGAAAACAGAGTTTACTATAAATATTTCTTTTCTACATTATTACTTTAAATTTCCATTAGAGATTGTAAAGCTGGTGCGGATCTGGAAACGTTTCTAAATGTGTATAAAGCTCTTGCAGTAAATTGTAAATTACGAATTATTAGTGAGAGGGTTACATAATTATGGTAACCTATTTCTTTGAGTTAAGCATTAACTGTACTTTAACATTGTAAAGAAAACTGTCATACGTACTGTACCTATAAATAATTGTTATTAACAAATCCCACTCAACCTTCCATGAATAAACTATCTAGCCAGGCTATTTTACTTTTATTATTATAAATACTGATATCAGACCGATTAAGGTGTGGGCATTGCTTACATTTCTACATAACCTAACTTTTTTTATTTCAGCTATTCGATATATTCGTTCTTGACAAAAGTAAGATGAATAGATAAATATTCATGCAGAAAAAATTACTTGCAGGGGTTTTAACGTAACAATGAAAGAAATGCATTGCAAACGTAAACAAACATGCCGCTTTCAAAAGTGTGAGAACAAATGACCAGCGACACGATAGGACGACATTGACTTCGACCTTACGTCAGCAGTTAGACACACTACCCCGTGAGAACGAAATATGGCATGCATAACTCCGGGGTGTTGAAACTTATGAAAAACCATGGATAATATTAGAGGAAATATTCAATCTTTCATATTCAGTTATAAAGCTCCGAATTCGGGTGACACGCAACTATCGTCGTGCGGGTTAAAGATTGAGTGATTCAAATAAAAATATTAAAAACTCTGGGATTGTGAGAAACAAGTTCCCAAACGCGGAATTGAAAATATCGTTACAGGTGAAAGTGCACCCGTGTTAGGAGCTTCCATTCGACATAAAGTTGCAGCGTGGGCTTACCTGCAACCAAAATAATCCTGCACTGCAAAAAGTCGTTCGGAGCTTTGTAAAATGATAAGACCAGTAAGCTATTAAATTTTTGTTTTCCACCTGCTACACATTTCTAGCTGGTCGTAATACGAATGAATAACACTTATTATTAAGAAGACTTTTATGTTGGTGCACGCTTATTTATATCGAAAAGCACCACAATTGTATCCATATAATTCAGTACCAGTTAATTGGATTGGACGTCTATAATTGATAAATTTAGGGTTTATATATATATATATATATATAAAAAAATCTGTGTATTTATAGGATGAAATAGAGTGGACGAGTCAGCTAATTATTTATGGCAGAATACCGCATGTATATACAATTCACTTAAAATTTTAAAACGTTTTCCATAATTATAGTGTAAGAATTTGCATTTTTAAAATAGATTTCTAAGTTAATTTTGCTGCATTTTAGAGCAATTGTAAATACCAATTACAAATAGTAGGTGTAAGAAATGTAGATCCTCAACGTACAGTGTAAACACACGCATCTTATTTGGATTAGAGTGTAGGTATAGGAGTCCAAAATCTTTCAATTTTTCGCAGTGTAGAAATCAATAATTTAAGACCGTTATCAAGGAGGGTAAACGATTAACGGATACTCTAAGTGTAAATATTCTTTGCGTGCATCTTTATTATATTTTAGTAGGAAGCTTTAAAATTTGTATAAATTTCAAAGTTATAGCAGAAGCGAAATAGTTATAACGAATATTGTTGAAAACAAGTTCTTAGTAGTAGTTTATTTCAAGGTTTTCTCGATAGCTTGGTGGTATTGAAATTTTTCTGAATAGTGTGGTAAACAAAATAATCGTTGCTAAAATTCTATGTAGGCAGACAGAAGACGTGCTCAAATAACATTTATTTTTTGCGAAGGTAGTGACGGGTGGAACATGCAAGGATCGATATAAAATAAAGACTGATTATTTCTAGCATGCATTCGAGTGGGATAAAAGATATACTTTAAGGGCAAGGAAAGATTAAAGTTTATAGGTACGAGTGAGAGACAGCATGGGTGTATTGACATCTTTTGAAATGTGTTGAGTAGGGAATAGAAATCGAGGTTATAGACAAGATTGCATAAGAGAAACGGAAATAGATTATTGGATCTCACATATAAAAGGGGAATAGACGATAGTTGAGAGAGGGAAAATGCTAGTTAGGGTAATCGTGATTGTAAACAAGAAGTAAAAAGGGAAAGGAGATATTGAATACAGGTTAGACAAGGATACAGGGAACGGGTAGTAGAAATAAAAAATATAGAAAGGGTACAAAGAAAGAAATAGAAAATTTTTGTATGTGAGTTAGACCAAGACAACCTGAATATGCGTCTTTTGAAGACGTGCTTTAGAGTGTAGAACTTGTGTCAGTTGAAGCGAAGGTTTCCGCGAATTGAATATCCGTTGTATATTTTCGTAGTAAATCGCTTATTTGTTTTGATTTGACGACGGTTGGTGCATAGCTGCGAGTTTTAAGTCGAAATAGTGAACGTTATCGCAAGAGTTTTCAGAATTACCGACGGTTGAAAGTTGTTTGTGAGCGTGTGGTTTGTAGAATCGTGTTGACGGTTTGAAAATTTACCAAGAAGGTCTATTTGTTTGTAGTGGTGTGTTTCTAGAATTACAACTAGACAGAGGGGCAGGATGTCTATATAAACACTGAAGAGGCAGTGAGAGGCTCTTCTACTTCTCATCCAAGCTTCGAGTATTATTAGTAAATCGATTACGTGACTAGTGATTTTAATAAATTAATTCAAGTTAATTAAAACATGCACAAGTTGGTGTATTGTTGTATAGGCAATTCAACTATTTTATACAGTACATTTGAGTATACGAAACTTACTTCAGAACTGTAAGTAGAGATTGCTTGCTATTTTGGTTGTTGGTGCAAGATAAGCAGTTTTATGGAGTAGTGGGTATTAAATGGATCGATGTGATGGTGTATTGGGGCTAGTTGGATCCATAGATGAAATCTAAGGATCGCAAGTACCGTAATTTGGTGGACGAGAGAATTGGATAAAAGATTGCCGTCAAGAAGGGTATGATTAAACTTGGAGGTTGGTTCCTGAACGTGGTCATAATCCAAGATAACGTCATCGATGGCTTAGTTGCGGATCCATATGAAGTGGTGCTTACCAGGTAACAATTTTTGCGAAACTTTATTATTATTGTGTGCATTTGGTGCGTTATGACATTTAGGTGCCGTATTGGCTTAATTTTAGAAATATTAGGGACAAAAGAGTTCACTTTTGAACAGTTATAGAGTACTTTTGACCATATTTCTATGCGAGGATTTTTATTTATAAAATAATTTTTCAGTATCTGTTTATGTACAAAGTAAAAAGGTCTATTGGCGATTTCAGTGCAAAAATTAACACATGTGTACAAAAAGAGTTTTCACTATGAGCTCATATTAGACCTGGGGTTAAAGTAAGGGTATGGTTAAGCCCAGTTACTTTACTTCAAAATTAAAAAAATTCAAAACCCAAGACATTATCTTGACAAAAACAAAACCATAAGTTTGTCTACGTGAAAAGTCGATTTAAGAGTTCCTACAACAACACCAAACAGACAGGTAAAAGTTCACAAATTTAGAAATCCACAATATAGAACTGGTATACTACGTGACCACAGCATTGTTCCGGCGAGCTATTATCAAAATAATACCTAAGAAAGCCCAGAGTGCTAAAAATATCCTATAGCATGCCTTAAACCTTGACCGTAGTACGCCGATAACCAATCCTGTCAGATAGAGGCGTTGCTTTATATATCACTCAAACTTGATAAACAGTCTTCTTTCAACCTGAGCACGCCCCACATCCATTTAAATTAAAAATTTACGTAAAAGTGAACATCGAAAATTAAATAATTATATTTCGTAAAAGTCGTGACAAAAAGTTGAAACTAAAATAATAGTCAAAAATATACGAGAAAAGTTTTGCCGTTAACTAGAAAACGTAAGTAAAAACTTATTAATTAAACATTATTTTAATATTCAAAATTTAAGACTTTGGAAATCTGGGTGAAACTTTAAGTGAAATCTGGTAAAATTCTGGGACAAATATAAATTTGCAAATAAATCCGAATTTAAATCAATCCAAAATTGCATAAAAATAATGGTTTACATCTACGCATCGGAGCACAAAACGGAGGTTTGTTTTAAGCTTTGAATGGGGTTTGACCAAGCGGTATCATAAAGTCCGCAGCACGCAGTAGCAGAACCAAAAATAGGACAGGCACGGAAAACTACAGGTCAGAACATTATTTAATAGCATAAGGCATTATTTTTCTTTTCTTAAATATTTACAATTTTTATTTATGTAAAGGGTCACCAAAAATCTTTTGATACGTAAAAATTTACGTGAAAAAGGGAAAAGTCATTAAACGTTCAAGGGTGTTTCCAATAGAGTACAGTATCATTTTTGCTGGCTTTAAACTAACTAAAGAGAGCTATAATTTTGGGGATAAACAAATTGATATTATTATTTGATATTCAGGGGTTTATTTTGTCGAATATTACATCATATTAAGCTGTAACGCGTATATATTTTTTCTTTGTCATTATACAAATTTTGGTGAATTTCGTATGTCTCATTCTAGTTAGAAAGTATTAGATGGCGGGGGGGGGGTGTAGCACTCTGTGTGGATTCGACTGAGCTAGTCGAGGCATATTTAAATTTTAGGTTGTTTAGAGACAGAGCGCTGGCGGGCAGAAAGAAACAGAAACAGTGTTATCATAGCAATATATTTATATATATATATATATATATATATATTACTATGTAATTTGTAGGTTAGAATTAGATAGATAGGCCATAGGTCAGCTTAGGGTAGACTAGCGTGTGTAAATACTGCACATTAAAAAGTTAAATAGGTATTTTAAAAATCTAATGTAACGATTGATTAATTTAATGTAAGAATTTTAGAGTTAATTTCATTTTAGTTTAAGCTTTGCACTTATTTGCAAGGAAATTGCATAATATTTAGGGATCAGAGTCAATAAATGTTAAGCGACTATCAAAAAGGTCAATCGATTAGTGTACAGGATGAGAATGCAGCCTTAATTCTAGTATAAACGGCGTACAATAGTTAAAAGGCTTTTTCATTTTAATTTTACTTTAAGATCAATATTTTTACGAGTATAATTTTAGTAAAGTAGAAACATCAATATCATTTAGCATAAGATAGCATTTAAAAACACGAGCTTGTTAGAGAAGGATAGGAAAAAAATCAATAAACGAAAATTCGACGGTTACGACACTCACGTTGTTAGGTAACGATTATTTACTAGGATGGGGCGTGTTATCAACAACCTCATCAGAAAATCAATATTTTCTACGAATGCAAATAGACGTTAAGGCAGGCACAGGTCGATATGAAAACAAGGACAGACGGGTTATTGCATATAAATGAGGGAGATGCAAATGTCAGATATCGGTTAGATTTAATAACGAACGAAGAAACAAGGATCGTTTAGAAGCAAGAGAGAGGTGGAAGATTTTTGTACAAGATATCGATTTTAAGTAGAGACAGAATTTAAGAAATGTAATTGGACGTTACAGGTAGAAGTGGAGACGCGCGTCAGTCTAAGTTTTGAGTGGGATTTGTATAACGAAGCATGAGAGAGAGAAAATGGTTGTATATGGGATAAAGGGAGAAAGGGCTAGGTTCGTCTTACATGTGGGGCGTGAATCTTCTAGGAATTGATTTTCAGTTGAGGCTAGTTTCGGCGAAGCGGACCAGCCGTTACACGGGTAGAAACGATTTTCGCGGTAGTTTGTTGTGTACGAGCGTCAAAATTCCAAGACCGTTGATGTTTATTTGTATAATTATGTAGAATTTTGTATCGGTTAGGAGTTTGCGTTTTGAGAAGTGTGACAACGGTTACGAGGGTACCAAGAAAGTTGCTTTATGTGTGAGAAACTTAAACAACAGGGGGGTGTTTTTGGTCTATATAACCAGCTATAAGGAGGTGAGATGCTCTCTTCTTTTCTTCGCTCATCATCGACGTTAAGTCTAATAGTAGCAAATATTATTCAGTGTTTTTTTAAGTTGTTATTACACACAAGTGGGTGTGCTGTAGCTATGGTTGTTTGAAAAATCTTGAGGCACATATACAAATGAAAGCGAAGCTTCTCTAAGCCATGTAAGTACAGATTGCAGTTATTTTGATTGTCGGGGATTGCAAGGCGTCCTAAGATGGATTTGCAATCGTGAATGCATCGAGGCGTAATTGGCTGAGGGTACACGAAATAGTAAAAGAATAGAGGAAGTTTGGATGCACTTTCAATAGTTAGTTGGTGAGATTTGGATAGCTGCGTGCTGACTGGAATGGTGTGACTCAACTTGGGAAGCTGTTCCATAGACACCATCATCGAGGGCTGGATTGCAGATGCAGGCTATGTAGTGGTTGTCAGGTAACTAATTTTTTTAAAAACAGTGTTGTTGAGTTATTTGACATGTTTTGACACTTTGTGCTTTTTTGGGTGCTTATTTTATGACTTCTATGGACTTAAAAATTTATTGAACTTTTTATTTAAATGAAAATATGTTTATGTAGAAAAGGATCATTAATATAATGATACAAAGGCTGTTTAAGTACAAAGTAAAGAGAACTTTGGTTATTATAGTGTTATAATTTTGCACACAGGTTTAAAGGGTTTTACTGTAAACTCATAATAAGACAGGGGTTAAAGTCAGGTATGAGGTTAGCCCAATTACTTTAAATAGGGTATATGTATAAGGAAAATATTTGATCCAACCACATATTTAAAAAAATGAATTGTTTTCTTCACAAAGATATGTAATTTTATGTATGTGAACTGTTGTAATGGATAGAGATTTGGACGTAGTAAATTTTTATTTGTGTAAATAGAGTGTGATGTATTTTGGTGTTTGCGTTTTTTTTTTGATAGGATTGTAGGGAAGCATTTTTCAGATTAGAGCTTAGTGGCAGTTAGGGGAAGTTTGATTTCCGCAGTTCAGGTGAACTTCTTTGAAAGATTCAGAAGAATTTTAGTGCAAAAGCGGAGCGCCGAGGAAAACTTCATAATTATTATGACGGCCTAACGCTGGGGCTCTTTACTTAGGGGAACTTCACAATAATTATGAGGCCCAACGCTGGGGCTCTTTACAAAAGTGACTACACGATATAAATGGCCCAACGCTGGGGTTCTTTTCAAAGATAATAACACAATAATAATAATAATAATAATAATAATATAAAATTAGGATTCGATTTTGGGTTTTACTTCGTCCAAATGTCATAAATTAATCAAAATATGCCAGTCATTTATTAATAACTGACGTTTCGGAAAGTATGTTTCCTTACACTTAGTTATTTATTAAACTATTGGTTTTTATGAAATTTTGTGATGAATGAAATTTGTGTTGGTATATATATATATATATATATATATATATATATATATATATATACAGGAATACAAAAGCGCTGAAATAACACTTTTAGTTTTAAACGTAAGACCCAAAACGGTTACAAAATAACAAGGGGAGATATATTTCTAAATAAAATTGCTACAAACAAACTTTAATAGCTTATTGAAACGACCGTTGGAATTAACGTAGTCAATTTGCAACAGGGACACAAGTAAAACCACATAAAACTGTTTGTTAAGATATCGATTTTTAATTCTGAAGGTAGTATAGAATGGAGCCGGAGACAACTGTCAGGGACGAACAAAGATAGGTACAAGCGAGATACAAAGATCAAATTCAGAGCTAGTATAGTAGCGAGACTTGAACAAATGTATTTAGTGGGAGAACAGAAAATCAATAATTTCAAGGTAATTGAGAATTAGGCACGCATTGGTTGAAAGCGGGAGAAAGGAACCAAGCAAGGTGATTGGTGGGTATAGATTAAGAAGGGTAGATATTCAGCTGGTGGAGACATTTACGTGAGATAAAGCTATAGATACAAACGAGATAAAAGGAGTTTTGTTCAAGTTTAAGGCGTGGATCAACGGAATAGTAGAGGCTAGTTTTCGGGGAATTGAAAGTGACAGTTGACAGTTGGAAGCGGTTTACCAAGTATTTATATGTTTGTTGTTAAAATTCACGAGAAACCGAGATACGTTAAAGCTTTTTCGTTGAAATGCAAGACGGTTGGAAAACAATTTTAAGAATTGTTGGAACGGGTACACAAATGTAAGCGTAATTTATAAACGGGGGGGAGGGGAATGCTGGGTTATTTAAGCATTTTCGAAGAAGGGTCTCGCTCTTTGTTATTTCATCAGCCATTCGCGATACATATAGTTACTTTGAAGTGAATTAGTGCGTTTAATCCAAATTTATGTAAAAGCTAGTAAAGCGATTTCTTGGTGAAAATTAATATTGTATGTAGGTACAAAAATTGTTATTGTGGTGGAATGCACGGAATTCATAAAGAATGAAATTATTTGGATGATGGAAAAAGCGATTTTAGGTATTAAAATTAAATTTTGGAGACTGAATATTTTTGGTTGTAAATTGGACAAGAAGAGGTTTTGAGTAACAGCATGCATGGCAGACATGGTGATTCGATCGGGGAGTTATTGGATGGACCAATGACCTACTAAACGGCAGCATCTCCAAGGGGCTAGTTGGTGGACCACATTCAAAAGATAGCTACCAGGTAGGCCATTTTATTGAACATTGAGTGGTGAATATTTTCCATGGTGTTTGTGATCATTTTGATTTGCGCTTTGATATATTATTTGATATATTATAAACAGAAATTATTGAGACTTTAAAATAAAACTGATTTTTGAAAGTCAAGAATAATGAATTATTTTATAGATAACCAAGAGATAATGTAACGAGGTATAGGGGGCTTATTGATATTTGGCAGTGCAGTAAATTTGTATGCACATTTATAGAGTTTTACTATGAGCTCATGATAAGACAAAGGGGGTAAGTAAGGTATGAGGAACGCCCTCTTACTTTAATAAAAATGTGATTAAAAGGTTATCGAATTGCATTATTACTGTAATAAATATTATTGACCATACGAGTGTACAGAAAGAAATAGTGTTTTTATTTTTAAAAATGTAATACTGATCTTACTTAAATAAATTGAGTGTGATATATTTGGTTAATTGAGTTATTTTTGAGTGTATGATTGTAGGGTGTGAATTTTATTTTTGTTTCAGCATGGTGATATTGAGCGGGAGTTTTTAGATTTACCACGTAGGTCTCTGTGGTAATTTTAAGGAATTTTAGCTAGTCGGAGAGAACAGGAAAGCAGCCGAGGGCAAAAATCAAGATTACCTTCACAGTAATTATGGCTTTCAACTCGAAGTAGAGGGCGATCACACGTTAACTACACAGTAATTATGGAGACCAACATTGGGGCATGTTTTAAGAGCGTAATTACACAATAAATTATGGCTTCCAATTCGTGGGGCAAGATTAGAGCGAAGCAACACGATAAATTATGGCGCCCAACGTGACGCTCGAATTAATTTGAGATAACGAAGAGTAACATCACAATAAATTATGGCACCCAAGTTGTGGGGCTCAAATTAATTTTAGGTTGGAGATAACGAAGGGTAACATCACAATATAAATATATTGATATGATAACGCCGTACTCAGTGTAACGAACGTTCTACTGAACGCCACCTCTCTGTGTATTTCTCAAATTAATCTTTTACTTTTATTATGCCACGGCTAGCCCTTTTTAATTTACACAGAGTGCACAACGTTACGATGATCAATTTTCTTTCAACCACTTTATGATTACCTGTGTGAATTGATATAACAAAGTCAATCAACATTCATATAATAAAAGGAAATAATATTTACAATTTTTGAAATTCTTTAAATACGCCCTTCAATCAATTTATATCATATGGATTATTTATCCCAAAATTTATATACTTTTAATTCAATATAAAGTCACCAAAAACAACACCCTTTACAAAAAAATCTGGAACGTTCGAGACCCTTCTATTATGATTTATTACGTAAGTTTAAACGTATGCAATGTTCCTGTTGACTTTTTACAAGTTTTGGATAAATTCAGTATTAAAATTTAAATTGAAAAGAGTCCTTAAAATTAAGTAGATCTGACCTGTAATCTCCTGCTATGTTGTTTCGTGTTGTGGATCAACACCCCCTTACTGTCCTCAATGGAATACCAATGCTCTGCTTTGTCGAACCGATACTTCAGTACGGTTAACCCTTGCTTTCCAAACATCATCTCGTGCTATTCTATATGCTTTGAATCTCTTCCCTTAAATACCACTTGAAATTCCAGACTTCGGATCATACATTAGCAGCGTATTAGAATTGTCTCATAATTATAATTATCGCCAGAATTGTACCAGAATTATACCAGAATTAAAATTAGAATTGTTTTCGGCGCAAATTAGAATTAGAATTTCTTTCGACGCAGATTAGAAGCCCTGTATCATTGTAAATATTTAATCTAAATTAATTAACCAATTTGTACTCACGTTTTCTGAAAAAACGGCACAAACTTTTCATATATTCTTAACACAATTTTTATGCAGCACTATTTTCACTATATTATAAACTTTATTTTTCTGACGCGTACATTTCTGGTTAAAAGTGATGTGGATTCAACCTGCTTCAAGTGGAAACTAAGCTGCTTTATCACCGGTGGGTGTTAAATAGCCTTTTCCCACTACCTTTGGATTGGGTATCCAAGCAGTTTTACAGATTGTCGCGACCAACCACGTTTGTTTTTAATATTACCTGTATTTTAAGCTGTTTTCTGATGAAACTCTTTCGGATTTCCGTGTCATGGTGTTTATTTGCGATCTTTGATACCTTATTATTTGTTATCGCGGCCGGACTTTAACTTACATCTGCTGTTTTGTATAGATAAAACTTTTGAAGAATTGTACAAATTAAATGATGTAACACGAATGCTGTTTTCGTATTTATTTATTTATTTATTTGAAAGTGCGTTTTCTTATCAAAGCGCTCATGGTTCCAGCGTAATTGCATAAAGATTTATTAGGTTTCATCTTATCTTCTGCGTATTTATTTTATAAACTTGTATAACACTTCTCAATGTATGTTTAATTACATGTACGATTATTTCTCTGCTGAATACGCGCTCTATTGTTGAAAGAAATGCTTACTGGCATCGCTTAAAGTTAATTACGGTCTATATACAGGGTGTTGAATGCTTGCTATTTACATTATGTACGAATTACTTATTTTTCTGCTAAATAAATGCAGTTTTCTGATTCCTATTGTTATTTATAGTTACTACACGAACCTTACTACTCAATACACCCCAAACAACCCCTTATCACAGTAATACACACACACACACATATATATATATATATATATATATACATATATTATCGTGTAATTAAAGAGTCATTGGGATATATAAGGGCACAAGCAAACTCGTAGGTTGAGAGCTTTTAAATAAGAGAAAACAAATTTATTTAAATAGGGAGTTGGAATATTTTTAACAAATTATTTTTTTTAGTTTAAGTAGTGTATAGTTAATGTAGGATCAATGAATTTTAGCCAAGGATAATGTAACATAATATTTGTATAAACGTAGAGCAGAATAAATAATAATTGGGGTAAAATCATTCAACGTATTTAAATTTGTAGTAAAGTGATTATATGCAAAGCTAGAACCGTGGAGTAGGTGTTAAAATAACATTTGTTTGCAAACGTAAAATCCGACACGTTTAAACAAAACAGCGAGGGGAGATAATATTTCTCGGTAAGCTTGGCTACAAACAAACTTTAATGGGTTATTGGAAAAGAACAGCCGTTGGCATTAATGTAGACGCGGTTTGGTGGTTAAAATATTGATTTCAATCTTGGAGGTAGTAAAGTAAAGAGCCAACAAAAGACCAAGACAATAAAAGTGCATTGAGTGCAAGAGGGTTGCGTATACTTAATTCAGGAGACAGGATAGTTGGGAGACCTTAATAAAATCGATAATTTTAAGGATATTTAGAAGCAAACACGAGTCTGTTAAGAAGTGGGAGAATGGAGGCAAGCAAGGTGATTGGTGTGAATTGTACGAGAAGGGCAGAGATCTAGCTGGTGGAAGGATATGTGTGAGATAAAGCTATAGGTACGAGGGAGATGAGAGATGTTTGTTCAAGGTGGAGGCGTTGACAAATAAAAATGTAGAGGCTAAATTCGAATAACGGAGTGACAGTTTGAAGCGATTTACCAAGTATTGTTATGTTCGATATGAAAATTCACAAGAATCCGAGGTTCGTTAGGGATTTTTCGCTGGAACAACGAGCGGTTAGAAAAGATTTTCCAGAACTATAAGAACAAGTATACAAGTGTACGTGCCAATTTCAAACAGGGGGGGGCAATTTTACTTATATAATAACTGGCAGAAAGGGGTCAAGCTCTCTTTCCTTTTCGTTCTGATTTCATTGGTGATAATAGTTACTTTCAAGTGAACTAGTGCAATTTGATAAAATTTTATGTAGAAGCTAATAAAGCATCTTTGTGTAAAAACATTAAAGTGGTACGTAAGTACAAAGCTTGTTAAGTTGGTATTGGAATGCACGAAAATTTTAAAGTTTGAAAGTGTTTGGATGATAAAAAAAGCGATGTTTAAATAATAAAAGTTAAGTTTGACGATTGGAATTTTTGGAGTGGAAATTGTAAACAGCGGTATTTATGGCAAATATGGTACTTGGACCAGGGAGTTAGCTGATGGACTGGGTATCTACTAGACGGCAGCATCTTCAAGGAGCTAGATGGTGAAGCATACTTAGAAGATAAAAACCAGGTAGGCGATAGAATAGAACATTGAGTGGTGAATATTTTTAAGGTGTTTGTGGTTATTTGGATTTGAGTTTGATGTGTTTTATTATTATTTGGTATTTTATGGCAGTCATTTATGGAACTTTAAAAGAAAATTGATCTTTGAAAATAATTAATAAATTTACAGATAACCAAATGTTGTAAAGAGGTATAGAAGGCTTATTGATATTTGGTAGTGCAGGAAATTTATATGCACAGTTGTAGAGTTTTATTATGAGCTCATGCTAAGACCAAAAGGGTAACGTAAGGTATGAGGAACGCCCTCTTACTTTAAATAAAGTTATATGTGTTTAAAAGGTTATGAATTTGCATGATTACTGTTATAAAATTATAGACCTTTATGAATGTACCTAAAAGAATGGTGTTTTAAAAATGTACTATGGATCTAATTTAAATAGAGTGTGATATATGTGGTCAATTGAGTTATTTTTGAGTGTGTGATTAGTGTGAATGTCTATTTCGGTTTTAGCATGGGGATATTGCAAGGAAGTTTTTGGATGTAACAGGGAGGTGTCAATATTATTTAAGAAATTAAGTAATAGGAATTATTAGGAGCAGCCGAGGGCAAGATTCGAGCTAAAACATCACGGAATTATATCAGTCCACCAATGGGGCATAATTCCAGGCACGTTCCAGAGTTAACCTCACAGTATTATGGCTTCCGAACGAAGGGACTTGAGTAGTTAGAGCCCGTTTTAGCAGAATAACCTCACAGTAAAATATATATATATATATATATATATATATATATATATTTCAACAACCCTGTATATAGAAAAGAACAAACTATTTACGCCCAAAATTTATTTAATTCTTTTAGGGAAAACGGACAAGTATTGACATATTTTTATAATTAATAATTGGAATGTTAAAATTACATAAAGAAAAAAAACAGTTTTAAAGCAAATAGAAGTTCAAGGATACGCATAATTAATTTTAATTTAGTTTAAGCAAACACATATAAGCAAAAGGGAACGTGATGTATAAGAAAATCAATAATTCCAAGGCAAATTTATTCTTTGTAACAGCCAACCTCAGTTTTATCAGATACGAAGAAATAGAACGTCTAGGAATTGTTATGCTAAACATTCGATAATTAATAGAAACACCTGCGTTTCAAAAGGTTACATTCGACGAAGTCGAGCGCATATTAAGATAGGAGTTCATAGAAAATATTTTCAACCGTCAGTTTTGTATAATCAACTAGGGCAGAAACATCTTAAGGAGCGAGGAAAATGCACAATCGGTTATATACAACAGATAGAGACAAATATAAAAGCGTTGGGATTGAAAATGCACGTACCGTATCCACGTGGAGTGAAGATGAGATGTCATCAATATCGATTTTCTGTAACACAAGTGGGGTTTTGAACGCGACAGCAGACATGCATACGACAGAGATAAATATAGTTTAGGCGGGATTTGTGACGACAGAGAATTTTATCATTGATTAAAAACAGACAGTTTTCCAAACGTACACACACACGACGGTTGAAACCGCATTCGGATATACGGCACGTAGACCGGAGCGAATTTTACGACTTTCAAGACGGGTATATTCAAAATTTTGGGAATTAGATTTGAAAATAAGCTTTTCCCTTGAAGTGCGTCCACTAAGGGGGTTTTGAAAGCATATAAATACTCAACCTAGAGTATAGAGGTCTTCCTCTCTTCTCTTCGCTGCTATTTTACTTTACTTCGATAAAATACTGAAGAATGCCGACCCCCATAACAGTAAAGCTTTCTGTGAGTATTTTATGTGATTATATTATCGTAAATATAAAGGTTGAAAGTGTAAAACAGTACTACCGGACATCTAATTATTGACGTGAAGTACGAGTAGTGCATATTAAATTAATAAAGGTCCGGCTACTACTATACAAAGCACGAAAATCAATAAATGGAAACATCATATATGTGGGGTAAGCACCACAAATAATCAAATTTGTATGCATGATATATGGAATGGTACTGTGAGACGAGGCGCTTGGCTTGCAGAGGTGGCAGACGGTGGAGGCCTGTGGATCCGCTGAGTAGCACGGTGAATGGAAACGAAGCCGAGGTGTTCTGGCAATCATCTTCGAAGGAAAGGAAGCCTGAAGAATTCTCCAGGTAATTTATTTGAAATTTCTGTTGTTTGATAAACATTTATGAAATTTTGTGCTGTGTGGTTGACTTTGTGGGGCATATTTATGGTTGTAGAAACGTATTGAAAAAGATACATGTACTGGACAATTTATTGATGTTAAATATTGAAAAGGGGTGTATTTAAAACATCCAAAATTTTATTCAGGATATAAATTGAATTGTAAAGGGTAAGCGAGTCTGTTAATTTTGTTTTAATTTATGAAGGTGTAAAAGGCATATACAAACTAAACTGGGTTATTATGAGCTCACCATACTCCAGTGTGCAGTCAATTTAGGGTAACATGGGGGGGATCTACTCATATCTCATTGAATTTGTTTAAAAATAATTAGAAAAATCAATGAGTTTAAAAACATGCCATCTTTTAAGTTTTATAATTAGTGTATCATACTGTTTTAAACACATGTGAATATAATTTATCTGTTAATAGCTGTAAATAAAAGGTTGTATGGTTGTTGTATTATTTGGTGATTTTATTGAATGGTGTGCGAGTGTGAAAGAGGTATGGTTGTAAATTTAGGTATTCGAGGAGAGGCACAGCTGAACTAGCCAGGGAAGCTGAAGGAGTTTGAAGGCGAAATAAAGGGATAAGGAATTTTTTTTTGAAATTTTTAAATTTTTGAAAATTATATGTTGACCCTGGAGGGGCACGAATTTGAATAGACAATCCCGAGACTTTTATGACGCCTAATTCGTGGGGCTCGAATGAAGAAGGTGAAGGACCGATGTTAAAACTATGTCCCAGCTTCGTTCCCGAAATTTTGTAAGTTCCACGGCAATATATATATATATATATATATATATATATATATATATATTACTCAAATTTAGACCAGGGTAGAAAATTAATTAACAACATCAAATAATTTTAATCACCGTGTATAAGGAAGCTTTGGGAAAAAGTACGCGTAATTAAAGGCCTACTGTGAAGATTTAAATCATTCAATTAGAATGTAGGGTTTGTATAGAACTTTATTAGATAATACGCGTTATTAAAACCGTGGAGCATAAAAATTTATTCGTTTCATTAAAAATAAAGGATTTAGATTATTCACTAGACGCTTTCTATAAAAAAAGCAGAATTAAAATGCTCAACTTGTATGTAATTTAATTGTTCCAAGTACTAAAACTAGAGAGAAATTACGTGCGAAATTTATATTAATTAATTCAATTTTTAAGTAACGGGTATTAAACAAAGTGTACAAATAATAATTAATATTTAATTAGTATTCGCTAAAAATTAAAGGGTAGAAGTCAATGCCATTCATTATTATTTTAATTGGAGTTAATTGAAACATTAGTAATATATAATAAGCACAAAAAGCCTGTGAAAATCCAAGTTTGATTAAAATACCATGAAAACAAAGCTTGGAGAATTATATTTAAAACATTCATTAGAAGCGCACACCTGCAAACTTTTAAATGTCAAATTCTAATAAATTTGAATAGATAAACATGAAAATTCTGCGTATATTGCAAACGGTCGGATAAACCATAGCTTATGTTAACGAGAAAGGCTAGATGAGCGGTTATTTAACTCAAGTAAGTCACGTCGCGAGTCCACGTGGATTCAAATAACCGATAGTAAAGAATATCGATTTGTACCACTCAGACCAGGGTAGAAAGAGACGGATAAAACGCGCAAGGCAGAGACACGAATAATAAAAGACGGGATTTGAGCAACGTCACGAGGTTTACGATTGGTGAAAATAAGATACAGATATGAGAGGTGTAAACGTAACGATTTCTGTATAAAATTAAGTAGTTGTTCGCAGACGCGTTGCGTGTCGTGTGAAAATTTCTTAGATTTAACTGGCATGAGTGCAAAGTTTGTAGAATCGCTGTGCCGGACTGTCGAAAAGGGAAAAGAGAATGCGAAATTCTAAAAATTGTCCGTTGAGGGACAAATCCGACGTGCAAGCGAGCTATTATATAAACCCGTGTTTATAGGAGTGTCGCTCTCTTAGATTTTCGATTTTTATTCAATACTTTTAACAGTTTTCTCTCTTTATTTTTTTGATGTTATACGATACTGAAAGCAGAATACGTGCTACGATACAAGTTATTATGCATTAGTGCACTTAGAAAAGTTAGATAAGTAGCGATAAATAAATACATTGAAGTATGCCGCTTTGTATAGCGTGAACGAATTATGAATTGCTTTGCTATTTTTTGAGAGTGAGTAATCAAGTGGTATTTGTAAACGTGATTGGATCCACAAAACAAGATTTAGATATACATAGATGAGTTCCTGAGAAGCCCTGAAACAATTTTAGATGAATGGTGGTGTAGAAAAATTTTAAAAGCGGTCAGAAGCCGTAAACATAAACCAGCTGGAATGGTGGAATTAGCAAGTCCGATGTGCATTGAAGCCACGTGTGCAGTAACCTTCAGGTAAATTATACAATTTTGTTCGATCTTTGATGTTTTGGTGTGTGTTGAATATCTTTATAATTTGTTTGATAAAAAAAAATGAACAGTAGTGAATTTGTATAAACAACAAATTTTTTAATTTTAAGGTAAAATTTTCTTGTTTAAGTAGAAAGGAGTATTTAGCAGTTTATGTTTTCATTAGGATGAAAATTTGGGTCTGTCTTTGAGCTCAATTAGACTAATCTGTTTAATTAACGTAAAGGGGTGGGAAATGCTCCCTTTTATTCAGACTTAGGTCTGCACATATTGTAACTTAATTAGTATGCATCCTACCAGGACTTTAATTCTGGATGCATATTAAAATGATGACAAATTTAAACTTGAAATTTTATGATACTGATATTTATGCTGAAATATAATTTTGAAATTTTAATGTATTTTGAATTATTGATGTAAATAGAGTTAACGTTGATGTTTGTGGTAGGAATATGTTTGTTTTTTTTTTATGAATGAGGATGAAAGTTTTAACTAGGTGAGCAGCCGAGGCGGAAAGAGTAAAGAGGCGATTATCAGAAGAGATTCAACAGGGCGAGAATCACAGCAAATCTTGGTGCCCAATTCGAGAGGCTCAAGTGGTTTTTTTTACTCTGGTGGGTTTTTTTTTGTAGGTTTCACAGCAATATATATATATATATATATATATATATATATACATTAATCAAATAATGGACTGGTCAGTCTTATAGAGAAATACACATGCCAATTTTCTTGGGATATAGATAGAATAGATAGAATAAAAAAGAAATCAATAATTGAATTTTTAATCAATGCTTAACGTTACTGTATGAAATTTATACCATTCTCAAAAGCTACAATGGAAACAGAAAAACAAAATTAGCAAAAATACGTACTAGGACGCTGACTACTTACTTTGATTACACTGAATTTGTAAAATTTATTGCAAAAAGCTAAAAGATTTACATCGTAAATTTGGGTCAATAAATAAAATGAAGTGTGCCATAAGGACACGTCATGCACTGATGGTGGTTAAAACGGAAATGTACAAACAAATGTGACAAAATTATTTGAAATTAGAACGTTCAAAAATGAGAGTCCTTACATTACAATAAATATTTACTACTTTAACGATGTTTGAAAATATCATTATTATATAGAGCAGAGTAGACGTTGTGTACTTTATCTATATCCACTTTACTATTAATAGGATTTCTTTTATATCAACAAAGAAATGTAACATACTTGAAAACTTACGAAACCGAACTGAGAAAAGTGCACATTTTTCCTTTATCTACTTAAATTTAACTATCAAAATTCCATACATTTCATATCACAAATGATGAAACAATTCGCATCGTTGACAAAGTGTCTTTGAACTAAGTTCCGCGATATGATGTGCAATTTCACGTTAGATTAAGCAATAGTTACTAGCATCGAACGAGGTAAACAGGTTAGGCAAAGTGGAATTTTAATTACCACTAGGAAACTGAAAAGTGAAAATGACCGCAATGACGCACCTGTTGAATATTAACGATATGCAATATGGTGTAATAATAATTTAAGAAAAATTCAACTTTACCTCTTTGTTTAAATGGACAATCAATAATAAATTAATAGATCACAAGTGCAGATAAAATAGGAAAGCGTTATTTGTTGTTGGGTTCTCAGTTCGCAGACTGGTTTTATCTAACTCTCCGGATTAACCTATCCTGAGCTAACCCCAGTCATAGATACGAGGGGAAGATGAAACGTTCTCGGCCTGACACAGAGATAGGGTTCCAATCAACAAAAATTTGTACTTCCCGCCTGCATGCACATGTCATTAGTTCGTATGACGAGTTTCAACTTGCTATCTCAAGTGGTTTGTTTACGCGAATTTTTTCAAGCAGACGTCCTTTACGTGTTTCCTTAAGATGGATAAACTTGAATATCGTGCGGTCAATAAATTCTTCGTTTTGGACGGATTAACCCTTCAGGAAATTCATTTGAAGTTGACAAAAGTTTACGGAGACTCTGCCGCTTTCCTGTCAACCGTTAAAAAGTGGTCAGCTGAATTTGGACGTGGTCGCATGTCTCTCGAAGATGACACACGTGAAGAACGACCAAAAACCGCAACCACACCGGAAACGATCGAAAAACTGCATGATATCGTGTTGGACGATAGGCGAGTGAAAGTGAAGGAAATAGCTGAGGCTGTAGGGATATCGGACGAAAGGGTGCGAAACATCTTACACAAAGAGTTAGGGATGCGAAAGCTCTGCGCAAGATGGGTACCGCATTTGCTGAATGCCGATCAAAAGCAAATTCAAAAACGAGTTTCGCAGCAATGTTTCATCCGGTTCAATAAGGATCCGATCGATTTTGTGCGGCGATTTGTCACTATGGATTAGACATGGATCCACCATTACACGCCAGAAACGAAACAGCAGTCGAAGCAGTGGGTGGAAGCCGGTTGTTCAGCGCCACAGAAAGCGAAGTCGATCGCATCTGCCGGAAAGGTGATGGCCAGCGTGTTTTGGGATGCGAAAGGGATCCTGTTAATAGATAACCTTGAAAAAAGCAGAACAATTACAGGCCAATATTACTCCACCCTTCTTGACCAGCTGGATGCCAAAATTTGCGTGAAGAGGCCTGGCTTGAAGAAGAAAAAAATCATCTTTCACCGAGACAACGCACCTGCACAAATTGGTGCGTTGGCGATGGGAAAACTGACGGATTTGGAGTACGACTTACTCGGCCATCCCCCTATTCCCCTGATTTGGCGCCCTCAAACTATCTGTTCCCAAACTTGAAGAAATTTCTTTCTGGGAAGTGCTTCATGTCCAATGAAGAAGTTGAGAGAGCCGTAGACGAATATTTTCACAGCCTTCCAGACTCTCACTTCCGGGAAGGAATATTGATGTTGGAGAAACGCTGGACCAAGTGTGTTGAAGTTAAGGGGGACTATGTCGAAAAATAAAATAATTTTTTTTATTGAAAATTGCAGTCTTTCATTGTAGGCCGAAAACTTTTCACCTTACGCTCGTACGTAACTAATACATCACATCCATTTGAATTTGTTTGTCATATTCAAGCCTTGGTCTGCCTCTAACATTTTTACTCATCGCATTTTCCTCTAATATTAAGTTAAGCAATCCTGTATGCCTCAAGATATGCCCAATCATCTAATTCCCCTTTTTTTACATTTCGCTACAGAACTCTCTTCTCACCAATGCGCCTCAATACCAATTCGCGATCCGATCTACTCGTCTAAAATCCAACTGTTCGAAAGCCTCTATTCTCTTTCTTACAGTGCTGACTGTCGTCTACGTTTCACTTCCATACAAAAACCTTCAGAGATGTTTATCTAATATTTTAATCTATTTTTGACGCAATCAAATTTCACGTTTTCAGAAATGCTTCCCTTGCTTATGCCGGCCTACACTTTACATTACTTACTTCTACCGTACCTGATTATCTTACTACAGAAGTAACAGAATTCCTCTACTTTGTTAAGTACTAAATTGACGTAAGTTACCTGATTTAATTTTAGTCTACAAAAGGCGTAACCGTAAATATTACAACTAGCTTTCAGTGGAGATGAGTGGTTTCTATAAAAGCAATGCAAATCCTTTTAGGGGTGTTTAGCCTCCTTGTTTATGTATAAAACACAGAAAAATAGTAGTTTATGAAAATGTCAACTACATCTGTCAATTCAAATTTGTATAAAATAAAAAATTTTTATTTTTAATGCAGCAATCATAATTGCACTAATCAAAATTTCTTACGTTTCAAACAAACATCAAAGCACGAACACGGTCCTTCCAGCCGGATAATGGACTCAGCTCCACAAATTACTATAATTTCACTAACATAACTACAGAAAAGGTAAACATTTTTAAACCTCAAAAACAGCAGTTTTTGGTATCCTGGTTATGGACATGTAAAAGGTCTTATATTATACATGCACCTGCCGCAATCAACCAGTTAAAGGGCGAGTTCCTTGCAGTACTTCTCCGACAGCTGTAGCTTATCTGTCCAACTGGAATATTCATATTTGATGTAAAAAGTGGTTCATAATCTTCACAATTAGCGCTAAACTTGCAAACGAAACAGCGATATTCCTTCACGTTTTGCGATAAACATTTAGGTTTATTGTACGACATATTTGCCATTTTGTCACATCTAAACAATAGTTCAAGGCACATTTCACGCCAATTATTCATGTTGATTTCGTCGAGTATATTGTTCCTGCATTAAAGATCGATGTCAAATAAAACGACGTTGATCTAAACTCGTTTTTGTGCACCAAATATTCGAATTAAAGTTCTGAGGACGCTATCATATTGCATGGTGTCAAATAAAACGGCGCTGTACTAAACACGTTTTGTGCACTAAATAATTCGAATTAATATTACAAATTTCACAAAGGACGTTGTCACCTAGAACGGTGTTGTACTAAACACGTTTTTGCACATCAAACATTTCTAAATACTATTTCTATTTGTCGTTTGATAGATTTAATTAGAGCATCACGCTTGCGATGGAAGCTTTAAAAATTCAAAGAGCACCTATTCAACAAACTTTAATTGGATTTGTAAAATATGTAGCATACTGTAGGTGAAGAATTTACTAATTCTTATTACGCCGCTACATCAGCAGCTGAATAACCACAGCGTTAACATGCACATACGGGTTCAATAGCCTCAAATACAGACCAACCTCGTGGGGGTAAAAATTTGATCAGGTTACCAGTAATAAATCTTCCAAAATTCAATAGCGAGATAGACAACTGGTTTGAATATAAAGATCTGTATAAAAGTTTAACCCATGATAACGATTCCATAACAAACATTCAAAAATTTCACTATCTCCGCGCTTCATTAACTGGCAATGCATTGCTAACGATCAAATCGTTAGAATTTTCCGTGGAAACCTACTCCCTAGCGTGGAATAGTCTCTCCAAAAGGTATAATAATTCGGGAATGCTGGCGTATAACCACATCAAGGCCATTTTGAATTTAGAACCACATATTAAAGAGTCTGGCAAGAAGATTCAACATCTGCACGATATTCTGTTCAAGCATTTCAATGCACTCAAATCCCTTTCAGATACGGAAGAGCTTTTTGAGACTTTAATAATTCACCCGATTGCAAGCAAGCTTAACTCCTATACAGCAAGGGAATAGGAAATCCACAAAAATACACAGGGCAGTCACCTGCCCTCTCTCGAGGAATTTAAGGTATTTCTTAGAAATACTGCTGACCTGCTTGAAACGATTAACTCCAAACAGGATCAATTGGTTGCTAATTAACCAAGACCTGCTTTCGAAGGGACACTCAATACACCAATGTACTTCGAAATACACCTGTCGATCATGCAAGGAGAAGCATCATACCCTGCAAGTTCGAGCAACCAGTCTGTGTCAGCATTTGCGTCAAATAGCATACATGTTTTGTTACCCACTGCCATTGCAAATGCTCTAGACTTTTAAGGGAGAACCCACTCTGTGCGAATCTTGCTTTACTCCGCTTCACAATCCAATTTTATTACTTCCCGTGTTTGCAAAAAACTGAACTTACAAACAGAAGCCACTAATCGTGTGGCTGGCTTCTCTGCAGCAATTTCTCGTGTGCAGTCAATATGCAATGAGCAGCTTTTTGCTCATCAATCCAAGTTCAAAATAGAGCTCTCATGCTTAGTGATCGATCGCATCAGTACCGCCCTACCTGGATTCTATATAAACACTAGAGATATTCACATCGCAGATGACATTAACTTGTCAGATCCTTCTTACAGCATGTCAGGGGAAATCGACATCCTCATAGGCTCATCAGAATTCTGGAATCTCTTGCGTAAGGGGCAAATACTTATTGGCACGCAACTTCCCTGTCTCCAAAAAATGAGTATTTGGTCCTCTTCCTAGCAACACTGAAAGCGAAATTCAGTGTCACATATCCCAATGTGTCCATCTGCAATTTCAGCTCCATAGGTTCTGGGAAAGTGAACAATTTACAACGGAAAGGGAATTCTCTTAAAAAGACAAAGCATGCGAAGCCCTCTTCATTGAAATTAATGACAATGGAATTGAACATCTTTTAAACGTTCATTTATCGCATTTTGACCAATCATTTGGGCCTCCAAAAGGTGTGTTCATATTTAATTGAGCATAAATCAATTAATAATCAAAAACTGAGAAGAATTCAACATTCGGAATACATCAACAAGGAGTCAAAAACGGACCGAAACTTCTTAACATTGTAACTCTGCCAGTGCCGATTCCAAAGGAGGATCTGAAGTACCTTGTTAAAAATCTTGGATCGGTTGACTCCGGCCGCTAAGACTCAGTGAGGACTCCACGCCTAGAGTTACAGGCATGCACACATTACAACACAATACTGTGCATCATGCACACTTTCACGATTAAGGTAAAACAAATATTGCTGCTCCACCACCTCGCGGCTTCGCCTACCCACCCCGGGTCCCGATGTTGGGTAGAAGATACAGTAGAAATCTGAGAATCAAACACTCCGACCGCAAAGCAGAACAAGGGCCTGATCCCCCATCAAACCAATGAGGAAAGCTTTTCTATCGTCTGGTCTATAATCTTGTACTCTGTAGTAGTGCCAGGTGGTGTCCAAGTAGGACCATGCTGTAGGAGGTGGGAGGCTCTGTCAAGGTTACTGTCACGTTAGGGTCCGCAAGGGCTGATGGGAGTCGCGGTTCAGTGAGAGCAGCCCGACAATTCACAATAGGTACTTAACTAAACACACACGCGCGCATAGGCATACATATCTCACCAGCACACGTGCAATGCCTTTCATCAAGAACACAAACTAGTACACCATCCCCTTAATACTTAAAATGAATTGTAACGGTAAGGCGAAAAATTAACATACCCGAAGAAGAGAGTAATAGAGCGTCTTCCAGCTCCGATTCAGAACTGGAAATTGATCTTGAGTTCGTTTCCTCAATAGGGAGAGGTTACTCAGATGTGAGGGAACTGCTCAGGGTCTTGAACGACATCCCTGAGGAAGAATCGCAAGGAACCCCAACAGAGGTTGTTGACTAGGGCCCTAATGCAGAGATAGAGGCTGATGTATCTGGAGCCCTTATGCTTCCGTTTGGACAAGACAGCAAAAAGAGAAGAGAAGACAAAAAGAAAAGAAAGTCGTAGGTCTGAAAAGTTAAGACGGATTGAGGAAAAGTAAGCAAGGGAGAGGCCACACAAACAAAGTCAGGGTGCTGTCCAGATCAATGTGAATAATGCCACTTCCAGTGTTCCCAGTACTAAAACGCCGAGCATATCCAAAATAGATCAAAGTGAGTCTGCCAAAATCAGTCAACTCCAACGAATGGGCAGCCGGCAGCGAGAGGAGATAGTCGGGGAAGTTTCCGCAAAGAGTGCGCCCATGGCGGGGTTCATGTCAGGCTACGGGGAGCAAGAACTAAAGAGCAGTACAAAAGATCCAATCAAGACCCAGTCTCTAACCAGGAAAGCGCACAAGAGCAGATAAGAACACTCCTTAACATAAGACAACAAAAGGAAAAGCACCGTACAAATTCCTGGAGAGCGTATATACGCATCTCTTGCTGTGAGAGATTCAGCTGCAGCGCAGCGTGCGGCCATCAGCGGAAGGTATTCGAAGTAAAAGGGAGTTCCAGGTTGTGATTCGATCATTTAGGTGCGGATGGGAGGTGACGTCTGAAGAGGCTGAGCACCTATGAGCTCATCTGATCACAATGATGATCAAAACAATAGAGGAATCTGGCAGTGAGATGGAGCTGAGATTGAAGAACTCGGGTGTGAGGAGTCAGGGTGGTTCTTAGAGACTGCCCAAGATGAGGTCTCTACCCAGTGGCTTCTAGGACTTCGGCCCATAGTACTCTAAGTGCCTACTACTTTCGACCGGAGAGGATGGGCTTCTGATTAAAATGTAAAGAGTTTGACATGGTTTGACTTAGGCACATGTTTGAACTCAAAAACTGGGTTCTAGACATAGTCAAATGTAAACATGTCGAAACCACAAAAGGTCCGAGTGTATGGCGCCTCACTTTCATGGTGAACAAGGACATAGCGTAATGGCTGTAAAGTTGTAGGGGTTGCTGTACTTCGAGCTGAATACTATTGCTTTGCGCAGAGTGTCAGCCTGAAGAGCAGCAGTAAGCCAGGAGCCACAGTCTGCTGGGATGTCCAAGCAAACCATGGAGGCTTAAGAAAAAGAAACACAAAACTTGGTTCAGAACAATGGCGCAGATAGAAAAGTCAGATCAATCTTCAACACAGCCGGGAAGCAGCTGGGGAACTGGTTCGCTTACTGGCTGGGAAAAAGAGATTGATAGCACTAATACAAGAACCGTATATTTTAAGAAATAGAACAGACTTAAACATTGGCGGATTCAAAATTCTATCAAGCAACGTAGAAGACATCCCTAGAACCTGCATTCTTGTGTCCAAGGAATTGAATCTGGTAGCTTTGCCCAAGATTGAAACCAGGGACGTTACAGCAGGAATTTTTCAGTACAAGGTAAGTGAAGTTAAACAATCCTTAGATATAAATAGCGTTTATCTCCCTTATAATAGAAACATGCTTCCCATGGAGGGTTTCCGTAGATTAATTACATATACGAGAGAAAGTGGTCTGGAAATAACAATAGGCAATTGCAACGCTCACCACACTACATGCAGCAGTTCTAACGTTAATATATGTGGGAAAAGCCTTCTGGAATATCTGATAACTATAGATCTGGGGATAATAAATAGGGGGACAGCGCTAACGTTTGTTAATAGAATTCGACAGGAGATAATTGACATAAAAATGGTCTCTAGAGAATTATTGGGGAGAATGTCATCCAAAGCAGGAATCCAAGGAGTACGGATTAGGATGTCTTCCGAAAGGTCCTAAGGCAAAGTCTGTGAATTTCATGAACAACATAAAACCAATCCTAACGATATAGACTTAGATAAGGTAGTAAAGGATATGAGCGGGATAATTGTCTCTTATAAGGATGCATGTCCGCTCAAGTAGGGGAGAACCCGTCGAGTTCCATAGTGGAGGAAGTCTCTTGACTTTTTCCGCAGTGAACTCCTAAACCGAGCCTCAGGAGCAAAACTCGGAACGATTGGGATATGTTTAGAGTAGTTAGAAGGGTATTCAAGAAGGAATTAAGGCATAACAAGACGGTAAGCTAGCAAAAGTACTGAAAGCAGTTAAGTTCCATATCGGAAACTGACAGACTAATCATCAGCTGTGAAAGTATACAACTGTTAGATTCGTTAAAAAAAGGATAACGAGGAGTGGACAAATACTGGGGCGGAAACGCTTCCTAAGCACCCACTTCCCAAAAAGAAATGAAATAAATACGAGGGGAAAGAAAGGGCTACCACCGGCGAAGCCGGATTGGCAACTGGCACAAAGAATAATTACAGAGGCCCATTTTATGGGCAGTGAGGAAGTTTCGACCCTTCAAATCGCCAGGGGCAAATGAAATATTTCCAGCTTTGATCTAGATGGGGTCTAGATCTAATGCTACTACAAATAGCAAAGATATTTACTCCCAGCCTGGCATTGGGCTGTTCCATCTTTATGGAGGTTAGCCAGGGTGGTGTTCATTCCCAATGTGGATAGGAGCGATTACACCCAGACCAATTCCTTCAGAAAAATAATTTTGACATCCTTTCTGTTGAAGACACTGGAAAGGTTAGTAATAGATATCTAGTAGGGAGGTGAGTATTGAAAAGACGTCCGTTTTACCAAAATTAACACGCTTACCTGCGTGGTAGGATAATACAGTCAGCAGTATACACGGTGGTACATAAGGTGGAAGAAACTCTTCATGTTAAGGCAGAAGCCTTGGTATTTTCATCGACATAGAGTTCTTTATATCAGAGGTACCACGAGGGTTGTGGTAAAATGCGCGCGATCAGCGCTAATGCACAGAATGGTAAAGACGAACATAGATGACGCCCAGGTATGGGTGGAGCTTGGAGAAGGCTGCCAACAGGAAAGCTGACTGTTGCTCCACTCATGTGCCTAGTGACGAACGAAGTGTTGGAACGGTTAACTACGGAAGGCTTTTATGCGCAGGCCTACACAGACGATGGATAACTTGCCTTGGTATCCTGTCAGGTTTGTGAGCATAGTCTGCGAATGAATGCAGGTTACATACACCTTAATGGAAAGGTAGTCCGAGGAGGTAGGTTCCTCAGTAAATCCAAAAAAGGCAGAGATGATGCTCTTCACCAGAAGAAAAAATATCAGAGGATTCAGGGCTCCACTACTGTATGGTGAACAACGTATCCTTAAAACAGAGGTTAAGTACAGAGGTATGATCTTTGATAATAGAATGAAACATGTGGTAAAGACAATAGAGAAGGTGATAGCCACTTTTCGGCAATTATGCCGTGTGGTTGGCAAGCGCTGGGGCATTACTCCCCAAGTTATATACTGACCGTACACGGCAGTCATAAGATCCAGGGTCCAATATGGGTCAATCATATGGTGGCATCGGAATCAACTTGTCAGTGTGTCCCTCAAGCTATCCAGAATCTAAAGGTTAGCCTGTCTGGGAATCTCAGGAGCAAGGTTAGCCTATCTGGAAACCTCAGCAGCAATGAGGACAACACCTACTAAAGCTCTAGAAGTTTTACTAAAGCTTCCAGTTCTCCCCATATGATTCAGAGGAAAGCTCTGGCAACGTATCTCAGACTTCGAGATATGAGCGGATGGCGGAGCAGGAGGGCGGTAGTAGGGTATGCTAAAGTCGCTGTTATCGCGTAAAAGATACTTCCAATTTCCGCTATCAAACTGCAGAAAGCAAAGCATAGATTAAGATTACAGAGGCAATTCACTCTCAGAATCCCGTCGAGGGAAAAATGGGAACAAAATGACGTTACATTTCCCACGGTACTCAGTGTTATGTTATACTGATGGGTAATGAATAGAAGATACAGGACTTGTCAGGGCAGGGGTAATTCTGGAGAAAAGTGAGGCCAACATACAACTATCTTTAGACAGAGGTATACGCAATAATAAAAATGACTAAAAGGTAAGAGATATGCGAGAGAGAAGCGCGAATATTCCCTGTTCAGATCGGCAAGCAGCGCTCCAAGCAATTTGTTCCCCCCCCAGGACCAGCAGCCCACTGGTTCAGGAGTGCGGAGATGCATAGGAGGAATTAGCGTGCCTGAAAGACGTTCCGCTCTTCTGGGTTCCACGATACCACGGTGTGCAAGAAAACGAGGATGCTGATAGATTGGCTAAACAGGGAACAAGAACCCTTATTTAAGGTCTAAAACGTGCTTAGGTATAACAAGGAAATCGGTGGTCTCCGAATTAAAATTTTGTATGCTGAGGAAATGGAAAGAGGAGCAGAAAAGAAGAGGGACTGTAAACAGTCAAATATAATGAAAACCGGGTCGGAACAGTCGAAAATGGCATGGCTATTAAACAAAGATAGGAAAACACGACGTGTTAGTGGGAATACTCACTAGCCATTTCAGGTTACGGAAACACCTGGCCCTGGCGGGATATCGAAGCAGAGTCTAGGTGCCTAACCTGAGAAAGGAAGGAGAAAATTGTTGCCCAGTACATAGGGGAGTGCAAGAGGTATACACGGTTAAAACACAAGGCCTTGTGTTCATGCATTACATGTGATTTTCCAATGCTCCACCCGAAGGTACTACACTGGCCAGGAAGCGAGTTTTTGTTACCTGGAAAATTTTGAATTTTGCCGAACCCTTGCTGTTCCAAGCAAGGTAGGGATCTTTAACGTGCGTGACAACACTCACACACGGGACCTCCATTTTACCTCTCATCCGAACGAGGGTGTATTTTTGTGAAAAATGCTCGCCTAACATTTTTCAAGCGGACCGTGTCGGGATTCGAACCCGGGACCTTGGGTGTAGTAGTCACACACATACCACTACGCCACGGAGCCGCCTCTTGTGTTCATGCAGCTTGACACATGAGAAGTTGGTCTCCCTTTCCTGGCCAGACATGTTGGCTTTCATTAAAGAAACGGGTAGGTTTACAACGGAGGGACAGACTAGCGTTGAAATAGAGGAATCTGATAGTCGTTTAGTAAAAAAAATGGCCAAAGGACCTATTTGCTGAACTACTTTCGTCCTCTCCCCCACCAATTACTACTACTGCAAAACATTGTGGAAGGTGATCAAAAGTGGTGCTTTCTATACGATCCAGAAATCAATCACCTAATCCGGAAAAAAAAAAAATCGTATAAAGAAATCAAAAGTGAAGGCAGTGTTGATTTGTTTCCAGGATTTGAAGGGAATAATTCATACCACATTCGTTCCACCTAGCCAGATGGTCAATGCTGTGTTTTATCTTGGTGTTTTGAAAGATTTGGTGCGGCACATTCGGCCAAAATATCGTGATATGGGAAGTTGGCGCTTGTTACATGGTAATGCATCTTCATCGATCAACACCTGTAACTGATTTTTTGACAAAAATTGCATTTCAAGCATCACAGTGTTTGTTTGACTTAGCACCGTGTGATTTCTACCTTATTCAGAAAAATGCATTGCTGATGAAAAGAAATCGTTATGCCGACGTGAGGGCTTGCACCGATATTCTTAAGGACATCTCTACAGACTATCTAAAACACTCGTTCGACATGCTTTTGAGCATGCAAATCCTTGTATAGTCTCAAGAAAAATATTGTGAGATATGCCAAAAAAATAAGTCTTCGTTTTGAAAAGTCATGCTTACTTTAAAGCGCACACCTTGAGTGATTGTGTTTTGTAAGTTATTAATGCAGCCTTTAACACCAACTAGAACTTTCTCACCGAACATTTAAGTAATGTGTGTTGATAAATACTTATAATTTCATCACGTTGCTTCATCATGTGTTTTGTCCTTAGGCTGTTATCAACGATTATGACTTAAATATGAAGAAATTATTTTATGATTATCACAAACTTACAAGATAACGATGCCTGAAAATTGATAACCTCAAATCAGGCATGTTGTACATTTCGTGACCACATATAGCAAAAATTTTTTGATAAAAGTACGCAGAACTGCCCCTATTTTCAGGTCCCAATGTAAAATTTGCAGGATTTATACAAGTTTATGTTGAAATAATTTTCAAAATACGTAACTACTTATCGCTCTGACGTCACACGGTCGAATGTACAACAATGCGCAGCAAAGAACGTAATTTTCACCATTAAGCACTTGCTTTGTTGTTTTCTGCAAACTATGACCTTTTTCAATAATGCATTTTAACAATATAGCGGACGTTGAAGTACTGAAATAATAACCTAACCTTGTCTCTTTATTATTGGAAGACTCGTGGATTTATAATAATATTAATGCAATCATTACAACAATAAGCTAAACGAAATCAATCGTTTTTTATGCATACTCTGGCATCGGAAGTTTGGAGCCTCATATGTAAGTATAACTATTAAAACAATAGCATAGTCCTCCTTTCATTATATTTAAAATCGCAATGAATATTCAAACAAATTCCAAGTGGAAACAAATTAACACATATTCGAATTACATAACCTCAATCTCAGTTGAGCAAAATTCCGTTTCTACAGAAAAATCTATAAAAACGCCCATAAGCTGAGTCTCCTATAATGCTCACCATAATCCTCATGTTTTAGAAGGAACGTCAACCTGAGGTAGAATTCTGTAACACACTTGCTACACTTTGGATCGTTAGTTTAGCAGTATATTCCACAGAATCTATGCTTTATTGTATTTATGGGAACAACCTCAATGCAGTTTGATAATTTATACAAAAAAGAAAATTTTTCTCTGCATTCGCAGTTTAAATTAATACAATTAACATAAGATGTATCTGTAAAGTCACAAAGCGAATTATGCAAATCTAACTACTCTTTGCATAGCCACTACAAACCAATTAGGTGAGGTTTCATAAGGAAAAAGCATCCATTGATCTGGTTTCGGCCTTTTAGACCTCACTAGAATGGAGTATTTTTAACCTAAATGAAACATCAAGGTAATCTAATGTATGTTTGTAGGAACTTCAATAAACTGGCAAAAGTATAAATAATCTGCCATCAGGTGGCTAAAACCAGTCTCAACTAAGGTTGGAATTGTACAGAAGTTTATTCGAAATATATATATATATATATATATATATATATATATATATATATAATGCTGTGATAAGGGTTTTTTAAGGGGTGTATTGAGTAGCAAGGGTCGCGTAGTAACCATAAATTGCAATAGAAAGCAGAAAACTGCATTTATTTAGCAGAAAATTAAGTAATTCATACATTAGGTAAATAGCAAGCATTTAACACCCTGTATATAGACCATAATTAGCTTTAAGCGATGCAAGTAAGCATATCTTACAACAATGGAACACGTATTTAGCAGAAAAATAGGTAATTCATACATTATGTAAATAGCGAGTATTTAACACTCTGTATATAGACCTTTATTAATTTTAAGTAATGCAAGTAAGCATATCTTTCAACAAAAGTACGAGTATTCAGAAGAAGTGATAGTACAGGCAATTAAACACGCATTGAGAAGTGTTCTAATTAGTTATAAAACAAATACGAAGATAAGAGATAAAACCTAACAAAGCTTTATGTAAGTACGCGGAAACAATAAACATTTTTGATAAGAAAACGCAGTTCAAACACGCATAAAATAAACGAAAGTAGAATTAAAGTTACATCATTTATTTTGTTCAATTATCCAAAAAGGCCATATCTATACAAAACAACGTATGGTCAAGATAACGATGTATCAATAGCAAATAGATATTACACGGAAAGCCAAGTAAATTACATCAGAAACAACTTCAAAATGTAGGAAATACAAAGACCTGGTTGGTTAAGATATCTACAAGACTTGTTGAAAACCCAGCTCACATGTAAGTGGGAACAGCCTATATTAACACCAAGCAATGATAAGACGAATCAGTTTAAAACTCAGGCAGGGCAAAGCTGCGTCACTGTGAATCAAAAAGTAACGCGTAATTTTAAATATTTAATAAAATATCAAGTGATAATAGTGCTACAATTATGAAGACTTCTTTTGCCGTTTAACGTGAGTAGAATTTGGGATAATTTATTTAAACTAAATATTAATAATAATAGGACTTCGAATGTGATGATAATATTTCGAATGGTGGTACATTTTTGAATACTTGGAGTGGATAGATATAATAATTCGAATGGATAGATATAATAATTTAAATGTGTGTTGAGGATAATAATTCGAATTGGTGGTATTTCTGAACAATTCAAGTATGCGTCGATGAGAACAATTCAAATCTGGGTCAATATAATATTACAATTCAAATCAACGTCGACAATTATATTTTGGTACAATTCTGGTACAATTTGGAGTTGCGAGATTCAATGCAAATAAAATAAAGAAGCACGAAGTAATTTATGGAAAACGAGAGGTTCAACTATGCAGAGCAGTGATAGACGAATGAGGACAACAAAGGGGTGTTGATCCACGACCCGAAGAACAAGCCGTAGCAGTTCAGATTTATTTAATTTTAAGATATTTTTCTATTTAAATTTCAATACTGAATTTACTCAATTTATATAAAAAGTGTAACGAAGTCAGCAACAAACATTGCATACGTTAAACTTACGCAATATATTATAAAGGGGCCTAGAACGTTTCAGGTTTCTTTGAAAAAAAGAGGTGGTTTTTGGTGACTATAGATTGAATTTAAAGTATATAAATTTTGGGATAAATAATACTTATGATATTGATTGATTGATTGAATAAAGGGTGTATTTTAATATTTTTCAAAACTTGTAAATAATATTTCTTTTCATTATATGAAATTAATGGACTTCGTTTTATAAATTCAAACAAATAGGTAATCAGAAAGGGGTGGAGAAGAGAAAAATTGATCATTGTAACGTTGTGTACTCTGTGTAGATTAAATAGGGCTACCCGTGGCATAATAATAAAATTAGTAAGATTAAATTTGGTTTGAAAACACAGAGCGGTGGAGTTATAGAAAACATCATTACACCGAGTACGGCGTTATCATATCAATTTTATATGTCGCAACAACGTGGAGGCACGAATTAAAACAAAATAAATTTAAAAATACGACCGTGGGATTTAAAATAAAATAATTAAATTAAACCGGAGCTTGAAAGAGTTTTAATTTGCGAAAAATTACGAAATCAAAAATTCAGAGAAATTTGTACATCAATTAAATTTAGACAGATTTATTTAGTATTTAAAAGTTTAGTGTAAATAGAATAATTTCAAAAATGGAGAGAGGATCCCAAGAAAGTATAACATTTGAAAGGAGTTCTAGCGAGGAAAGGCGGACCTCACAGGAAACGAAAATGATGGAGATTTTAATGGCACTGAACAACAAAATGGACAAAAACAAAGAGGCCATGAAAACCATGACTACGAAAATCGATGAGAACAGCGAAAAATTAGGTAAGGAAATTAAAAGCCTAAGTGATGGATTAAGGGAAACCAACCAAACAATTGCTGAAATGAGGGCGCAAATGCAAGAAAAAATCGTAAGGGTTACGGAGGAAATCGACTGTGTGTGGGATCATATTGGAATGGTGAAATCAAAACAGGAGAAATATGAAAGCGAGTCAAACGATAAAATCACAAATTTAAACATCAAATTACGGAACGTTGAAGAAAACTGTGAAACGGAATTCAGAACCATAAATCGGGAAATAAATAATTTAAAAACTAATTCAGAAAATTTTAATAATAGGGAACCAATTAGGCTAATTCAACCAAATCTTGTAATTTACCAGTATACTAAATTTTACGAGGATGGAATAATAAATCCGAAAATATTTTTGAAAAATTTTAACATGTTAGTACAGGGCTCAACAGACGTGCTATATAAATTAAATTTAGTCAAATCAATGCTGAAAGGAGCTGAAATATGGTACAACTTAGTTGAAAGCGAAATAGAAACATTCCAACAGTTTGAGCAGAAATTTCTACGACACTTTTGGGGATAATCAACAGGATAGAGTTAGGAATAACCTGAGCATGGGAAAATACAACTCAAATAGAGGAATAACGCGGGAATTATATGCTATTGAAAAGTTTACCGTAGCGAGACAATTAGATCCTCCTTTACACGATAAACAAATTATAAAATATTTGGCAGGGCATTTTAACGCTGAAGTAAAACGACATGTTACAACACAGAATATAGTGGACCGGGACACATTTATAAAATATTTGTAAGGATATGATGAGTTGGAAACGAATTATAAAACAGAAAATAATACTAGGGATCGACGCACGAATTTTATAAGGACGCAGAGAAATAATAATGAGACTCGAAATAATTATCAACGAAACAATAATAATTATGATCGTGGAAGAAATTTTAAAAGGGGGAACTATAACAATTTTAATAATGATTTCAGGCGAAGTAGAAATACGGGGCAGATACCAAGGCGACAAATAGAGCGAACGAATCGTGGAGGAAATAATAATAGAGAAATAAATAGACAGGAAAATGAGGATCGACGGACGCAAGCGAGGAATATTGATGGTACGCAAATAAGGAATACGAATCGCACATACGCAGAGATAACGAGTCAGGCAGGACCTTCCATGCGAAATCAAAATTTTTATGTATGGATGAACCAAGTAAACTTCTACAGATAAACGGATATGAATAGAAAAAAGGGGGCACCGGGTCATTGCAACGATATCATATATATTGATATGATAACGCCGTACTCGGTGTAATGAACGTTTTTACTTAACGCCACCGCTCTGTGTGTTCACTTCAAATTTAATCTACACAGAGTGCACAACGTTACGATGACGAATTTTCTTCTCCGCCCCTCTTTGATTACCTATTTGAATAGATGAAACGAAGTCAATTAATTTCATATAATGAAAAGAAATATTATTTACAATTTTTGAAATTCTTTAAATACACTCCTCAATCAATCAATATCATATGTATCATTTATCCCAAAATTTATATACTTTAAATCCAATCTAAAGTGACCAAAAACTACACCCTCTTTACAAAAAAATCTGGAACGTTCTAGACCTCTCTATAATATATCACGTAAGTTTAACATATGCAATGTTTGTTGTTGACTTCATTACAAGTGTTATATAAATTGAATAAATTCAGTATTAAAATTTAAATAGAAAAATCTTAAAATAAAATAGATCTGACCTGAGATATGTTGTTCGGGTTGTGGATCAACACCCCTTTACTGTCTTCAATCGTCTACCAATGCTCTGCTTAGTTAAACCAATATTTGAGTACAGTTACCCCTTGTTTTCCAAAAATTACTTCGTGCTTCTTTATCATATATGCCTTGAATCTCTTCCCTTAAATGTTTTCGACGCAAATCAGAATTGTACCAAAATTCAATTGGAATTGTCCCCTTAGAATCCACTTGAAAATCCACTTAGAATTAGTACTTCTATTTATCAGAAATTTGAAATATTATTGTCGTCAACGACTTGAAGTATTATGGTCGACACAGACTTGAATTATCGTCAACGCAAACTTGAAATATTCAGACTTGAATTATTATCAACGCAAACTTGAAGCCCTATTATTATAAATATTTAATTTAAATCAATTACCCAAATTCTACTCACGTTTTATATAAAAACGGCAAAAACTCTTCGTAATTGTTGCACGATTTTCACTGATGTAATTAATTCGGATTTCCGTATAATGGTGTTTATGTTATTGATACCTTATTATTCGTTATCTTTGCCATACGTTGTTTTGTGTAGATATCGCCTTATGGATAATTGTGCAAAATAAATGATGTAACTTTAATGCTGTTTTCGTTCATGTATTTATGCATCTTTGAAACTGCGTTTTCTTATCAAAGCGCTTATTGTTCAAGCGTAATTGCAGAAGCTTTGTTACATAATGTATGAATTATCTATTTTTCTGCTAAATAAATGCAGTTTTCTGATTCCTATTGCTATTTATTGTTACTACATGACCCTTGCTACTCAATACACCCCTAAACAACACCTTATCACAGCAATATATATATATATATATATATATATATATGTGTGTGTGTGTGTGTGTGTGTATTCAAAGGGGTAAATCAGTGTGAAACAATAAAATTTCAGCAACCATGTATATAGAAAAAAGGTAAATTATTTATGAGCAAAATTAATTTAATCCATTTAGTGAAAACGGACGAGTATTAACGTATTTTGATAATTAATAATCAAGAATATGCGTAATTAACCATAATTTATTTTAATCAAACTGTTTTAAGCATAAGGGAGCGTGCTGACGTAAGAAAATCAATAATTTCCAAGGCAAATGTATTCGCTGTAAAAGCCAACATCAGTTTTATACTGATACCAAGAAGCAGAAAGTTCAAGAAGTGCTATGTTCAAACGGTCGATAATAAACAGAAACATCTGCTTGTTAAAGGTTACGTTCAAAGAAGTCGAGCGTATGCTACGATAGGATTTCATAGAAATTATGTTCAACCATCAGTTTGGATAAACAGCTAGGGTAACAAATATCTTAAAGAGCGAGGGAAATGGACAATCGGTAATATACGACACATAGAGACAGATATAAAGCAAGCAAGGAATTGAAATGCACGTACACTATACACGTGGAGTTGAGATAGGATGTCGACACTATCGATTTTCTGTAACTCAAGTAGGGTTTTGAACGAGACAACAAACATGCTTAGAACTGAGATGCATAGCGAAAGTTGAAAGCGAATTCGAGGTATACAACAAGTACGGCGGGAGAAATTTTCGGAATTAAGCGTCGGTTATGCTCAAAATTTTTAGAATTCGTCTTGAAAATAAGCTTTTCGAAGAAGCGCGTCCACTAGAGGGGTTTGGAAGTATATAAATACCCAAACTAGGTTATTAAGTCCTCGTCCCTTTTCCTTTACTTCGATAAAGTGCTGAATACCGATTCAGACCACGATAATAATAAAGCTTTTTGTGAGTATTTTAAGTATGTGTAGTAATGTTACCGTAAATATAGTGGTTGCAAGTATAAAACGGTAGTAGCGGACCTCTAATTATTGACGCGAAGTATGAGTAGTGCGTATTATATTAAAAAAGGTCCGGCTACTACAACAAAAAAATTATTAAATGGATGCATGTTATATGGGGGTAAGCACCACAAGTAATCAAGTTTGTATGCATGATATATGGAATGGTACTGTGAGACGATGCGCATAGCTTGCAGAGGTATCAGATGGTAGAGGCCTGTAGATCCGCTGAGCAGCACAGTAAATGGAAACAACGCCTAGGAGTTTTCTGGCAATCATCTCCGACGGGAAGGAAGCCTGAAGAATTCTCCAGGTAATTCATTTGAAATTTCTGTTGTTTTATAAACATCTGTGGAATTTTGTATTGTGTGGTTGATTTTTTTTTGGTTGGCATATTATTTATGGTTGTAGAAACTTATTGTAAAATATATATATATATATATATATATATAATATAATAATAATTAAAATGTAATTATTTTTGATATATTCTTCATATTTGATACGTAAATATTAAAACATCTGATATTGTTATAAAGTTTTCGTTATAAAAACCTATTCAAACCAAAACACAATGTACAATATAGAAACAGTTAAATAATTCAAAATCGTAGCATGTAAATTATAATTTAACTTGAATTTTTAATTTAATACTTTACTGTACTTTCATTTGTGAATATTTAGTTATGATTAAGTGTATTTAATAAACTACTAATACAATAATATGATTATAATAGTTTACTGTTACAATTAAAAATATCCCAAAATTTACAATTTTGACCATTTTAAACATCAAATGTTATCAATTTAAAGGTAAGATATATATATATATATAGCTACATATATAATATATTATAAATATAGGGGACAATTTAATGTTGAATATTAAAAGTATTTAAACATCCAAAATTTTATTAGGTATAAATTGAATTGTAAAGGTATTCTATTTGTAAGTTTGTTTAATTTATGTTAAGGTTTAAAAATATACAAACTAAACTGGGTTATAATGAGCTCACTTAATACTCCTACGTGTGAATCAATTGGGGTAACATGGCCCAAAATCAATCATATTTAATTGAATTGTTAAACTATAAAACTCAAGTGATCAATTTAAAAGGCATACCATAAATTAATATTTATATATATAATGTGCAAATATTATTTTATGTTAGGCTTATATTTCCTTTGATTGGTTTATAAATCTAAAACTGTGTTAAATTGCCTAGAACATTCTCAAAATCTTACTTCCCAGGGTATCACCTATACCTGGGTTCAGAGAATTGCAATACCAAGCAAACGCCTCCTTTTGTATTTGTACCTTTTGTAATTTACACTTGTTATGCCAAATTTATATATATGATCCACGTAGCCTTGTGCCAAATTAATTAATGTTACAAAATTTCTGACTTTGACGTTATATCACACAGTACTCACCTGTTCTATACTTCGTTGTCGGCCTCTATGAATGCTGGCTCAAAATCCTACTCGCCGTATACGTCTTTACAAGGTTTGCACTTTCACTATGAAATCTGCCGTCTAGACTCCAGGTATCGTTGACTTAATTTTGATGCTCCCAAATCTAAAATAAATATGACCCAAATTTAGAATTTTGAATAACCTTTTGTATTTACTTCCCCTGCGCTAATTTTCCGGTGTTATATCTTCTTTATCTCGTACGAATCCTCTTGCTACTCCAATGCTGTCTTATAATCTTGCTCCTCTCGTTCTAAATCACTGCTTTCTTTATACGCTCGTTCCAAATCAATACTTCCTCCTTTTAATCCGCTCGTTCCAAATCAATCCTTCCTTCTATTTACCACTCAATGCCCTGCTATACATAAAACCATATCCAATTCAATCCCAATATTATCTTCTTCAATCTTATAAATCCTATTCGATGCCTTCTGCCTATATAAATCTCGTTCCAATATCCACTTATGTTCCGCCGGTTCGCTGTCGCACTAATTCCACTCTTAAACTTGTTACTCGTCGTTGCTATTAATTATTTTATTCACTGTTGCTTATCCTTACTTTTCCTTGATATAAATTAAACTCGTACACTTTCAAACTCATTTATTAAATCTTCAAAATATTCAAACAATTGAGCGCAGTTTACAAACACGTCTTGTTACAAAAATATTTAAAAATCGACTTCTTGTTTACTTTTCCTAGGTGATAAATACAATTCAATATGCCTACTCTTTAATTACATTGTATACTAAAACCAGCCAATAACATCGTACCACCAAGTTCGTGTCACTAATACCTTATACTTTGTCTTTTGCACTTTCCTTTTTCATACATAAATGTTCAATCATTGGTCCTAAATATCGCACAACCCTTCAATCATATTTGACAATGCTAGTACTTATAATTTTGATATTACATGTTTGTCCAAAGGTTGATTCTAGTAAAATAAATGCCGAAATGTTACACATATAAACCTGGATCTGCGTGGTGAATCGTGTAATTTCTACAGACGCATCCGGTTTCTGGATTAGCAAATGTACGTTCTATGGCTTATTCAACATACAACTCAGTGTAAAACCTTGAATACTGTGTGTTTTATCACGTCATCAAGTCATTGTTTTTACGTCTTGGCACTTACATTTTGACTAATATTTCAAATACTTTAACGTCTGTAAAGTACGGCAAACATAAATTTCTCAATTACGGGATCTGATATTTGTCTTACTTTATTTGGCATACACTACCTTCAACAAAACAACCCTTAGAACCGTTTTATCCCTTACTAACATTACATTGGCCCCACTGGTTTTGAATAAAAGTGGAAATTTCGTCTGTTTTCATACTCTTTTCTTGGTGTGCATAATTTCTATTTTTATTTAAAACCACTCCACGCATTTCTACATATTAGTTATTACTCAACCCCTAATTTCATTTCTCTCACGTCTGTCTAACTACGCTATATAATAACTTACACTATAAAATAAAACAAACTTAAACTTTCCGTCGCATGAACTCTCATCCTACTAACCCCTCTTCTTGTACAATTTTATATGGATATAAATTTTCTAAGTGAAAACGCCCACGACATTCCCCTGTCATAGTATCTAATTCAAACGTATTTCCTTCAGAAAAAAATACGCGTGATTTTGTACGGCCCTTCGTAAGGAAACAACAACTTCGCGCAAATGTTTCTGTCGCGGTTTGAAACCCTTAATCTTTTTACTACCACCATGTCTCCTATTTCAAAAATCGTCCTTTTTTTAATCCTATTACGCCTTCGCTCGATGTCCCTACGCTGCATCCTTTCAATTTAGGTACAATAACTACCGAGTTCACATATGGAGTCTTCGCTGGTTCGATGATTCCTTCTTTTAACATTTTACTAACCTCGGCTTTAACCCTATTTCTAATTGCAAACGGAATTGGATACACCTTGGTATTAAATCCGCTGTCTTCCGTGACCTCTAACTTATGCGTATATCGCTTCGCAAATCTCGGCTCTTCATTAAACAACCCTATAAATCTATTAAATAATTCCCCCAGCTTCTCTTTAATATCAATACTCACTTTTCCTATCTGTTTATCATCAATTATTCTCGCAAACATATTACATAACCTCACTTCAACCTGTCTATAATTACTTGCCTTATTCATTCCTAATCCTGACTTATCTATATCATTTCCATTCCTATATTCCGAACTAACCGTAGGCACCACCCATAACTTATCTTTATCTAATATACGAATCGACCTATCATTTCCATCTATATTCAATCCAAAATCCTCTATAAAATCCATTCCTAATATAAAATCTAACTGCAACCCCTTTGTTATCAAGAACCCTGCATCTCCTGCCTTTTTATTCCCTACAAATATCGGTACACGGATTACCCTATAAATCGTCGTTAGCTTTTTGTTCATTGCCGACCATAAATTAACCCCATCAATTGTTTCTATTCGTCCTTTTAAAAATTCTGCGTGTTCTATCACCACACTTTCATTTACCAGCGACAACTGTGAACCACTATCAGTAAAGCAACATATAAACAATCTCTTAATCTAATATTAATAAACAACAAATTCTTTTTATTAACGGTATAATTATTCAACAACAAATCACTTAAACTATAACATAAATCTATATCTAACCCTAACACATCTGTCTTCCAAAAATTGACGTTTTTTTTTGGATCGTCGGTGCCTCGTGTACTTGTACCACCTCAATCTTGTCCGCGTCCTTTGTCGCCGCGCTGGTTGTTATATGTTGGACGTTTATGTCCCTGTCCGTCCGGCTGTATCCGTTACGCGTTCCGCCTCCCGTCGTACGACCGTCATCCTCGTTGTCGCCGTGCTGGTACCTATTTTGTCCTTTGAAAAATTCGTTTCCCCGGTATTCCCTATTGAAATACTGTCGTCGGTTTCCGTCGTGTCCCCAATAATTACGCTGTCCGTGGTTGAAAACGTCCTGTCGGTAGCTAGGTTTGTGTTCGTTGTGGTATGCATGTCGTCGGTTTTCGTCCCTATAACCCCGATTTTGCTCCCAGTAAGTTCCACGCTTTTTTGCCTCCAGTGCCGTCGCTAAGTCGAAATTTCGCATTACTCCTAAAAATTCTCGCAGGGTTTTTACGTTCTGTACCACAACCACCTTTGTCACTTCTGGTTCCATGTGTCCCGCAAGTAGTAATACCATGTCGTCCTCGCCCAATTTCGGTGTCAGATGTTGTGCCTGGTTGTATTTGTCTATCGCGTATTCTTCAATTTTGTCTGTTAATTCCGTTTGTGCTGTTCTAAATTCCGTCCTCGACTCGGCAATTTGGTTTGTTAATTCTGTTTGTAGTTCCGTGTGTGATTCAGCAATTGTGTTAGTTACATCCGTTTTTAGGTCCGTGCGTAATGTCTCAAACTCTGTCCGCGGCTCTTCGATTTTGTCTGTTAAGTCCGTTTGTAGTTCCGCGTGTGATTCTGCACTTGTGTTAGTTACAACCGTTTTTAGGTCCGTGCGTAATGTCTCAAACTCTGTTCGCGACTCGCCAATTTGGTCTGTTAACTCCGTTTGTGGTTCCGGGTGTGATTCAGCAATGGTGTTAGTTACATCCGTTTTTAGGTCCGTGCGTAATGTCTCAAACTCTGTCCGCGGCTCTTCGATTTTGTCTGTTAAGTCCGTTTGTAGTTCCGTGTGTGATGTCTTAATATCTGTCCGCCACTCGTCAATTTGGTTAGTTAAATCCGTATTTAATTTCGTGTATGATGTCTTAATAACTGTCTGCCACTCTTCAATTTTGTCTTTCAAACTCATCAGGGCACGCATAATATCCTGGTTTCCGGCGGTTTCTGCTACCTTGACCTCCTGTACCGTCGCCTGGTCCGCCATCTCTGCTGCCTTTTTTGAACTCCTCTTTCCTGAAAAAAATATATAAACTTACGGGCCCCACCTAACCTCGGTGTCCCGTATCCTACTACTATTTCTATCTAGCCCCACGTTGGGTTTGCCACCTTCTTATGCTCACTACCCCCTCGCGCCTTTTTTAATTAATTTAATTATTTTTATATATAATGTGCAAATATTTATTTTATGTTACGTGCTTTATTTTCGTTTGGTTGGTTTATAAATCAAAAACTGTGTTAAATATGCCTCGACTATTTGAAAACTCTTACTTCCCAGGGTATCCACCTACTTACCGTGGGTTCAGTGGTAAGTAGATGTGCAATGCACCAACCAAACAGCACTACCTTTTGTTTTTGTACCTTTTGATAATTTACACTTGTGCCTCGCGCCTTTTTTAATTTTATATATATATATATATATATATATATATATATATATATATAAATATATATAGTACAATTGGTAACGACCTTGCTTCTTTAATAGTATATAACTTTATGGGTTTTAGGTCAAAAAATTGAAGAATTCTCTTTTTTATAAACTCAAGCTTTCGGAAATTTATTTTTCCATTATCAAGAGTACTACAAATAAATACATTGAGTTAGTTATGTGAACAAGATTTGACTAATAGCTAAAAATTATATAAATAGTACTTAATACTTACTAAAGTGAGATAATAGTCAATTGGATGATTAATAATAGTAAATATGATGGTGTTGGTGTGTAGTATAATTAAATATAAAGATAAAAATTTTTTAAAAATGTATAAAATGTGTTTTAGAATTCTAAACAGTAATATTTTTTTGATGTTGATGTATACTGTCTTGGTTTTTTAATTTTTGTAAAGCAGTTGTTTGTGTGTTGATGTTTGTTGGTATATTAAAAATGATTTTGTGTATATAGTTTTAAGTAATTAAGATAGTATATTAGTATGTAGATATGTTATATATTATTTTGATTATTGTTGAATTTGTAAGTATGCATGCAGATGTTCTATTTAATTTATTTAGTTGTGTTATTAGTTTGTGTGTATGTGTGTATGATTGTGAGAAGATGTTATGTGTAATTTAGTTATTTGTTATTGGTTTATTTAGGTTTAAAAGGTAAGTATATATAGAGCTCAGGTCTCCAATGTCTGTCTTTTTGTTGAGTGTATTGGAATTTCGATAGATGTAACACATTTCAAGAAATTCGCGTTAAGATTTTTTATTTTCAATATGAAGAATTTTGGGATTGTTGAAATCTATAGTGTGGTCTGTTTTTGTTATGTGTGTAGTCAGAGCAGTTGCATTTGGTTTTATGCATATATCACTTTTGTGTTGTGTGATTCGTTGATTGAGACTCTGCTAACTTTGTCCAATGTAAATATTAAGGCAATTTGAACAGTTTAATTGGTATATGGTGTATCTTTGTTCTGAAGGTGTGGTTTTGTCTTTGGTTTTTGACAAAAGGTTATTTATTGTTAAATCTGTTTTTTTTGCAAGCTTTATGTTAAAATTTTTAAAGATATGTTCTATTTTTGGAGTTAATTTATCGAAATATTGAAATATTTTGTATTGGGGTGTTTGATTGGTGTTAGTAGAAGTGTTTTGAATTATTTTTGTTGTATGGTTGTATAATAGTCTTTTTATTAAAGGAGGAGGATAGCTATTGTCTTTTAGTATATAATAAAGTTTAGTTAAGTTTTTTTGGTATAAGGATGGATGGCTGATGTTTTTTATTCTATTTTTTAGTCCTAAAATAAAATTTATTTTCATATTCAATGGATGGTAAGAGTAGTAATTTAGGTATCTACTTGTGGTGGTAGATTTTTGATACCAGTCTAGTATAATTTTGTTGTCTTTATTTCTTATTAATAAGGTATCTAAGAAAGGGACTGAATAATTTTGTTCGGTTTCAATTGTAAATTGAATTTTATTGTTATAACTATTAAATTTTTCTAAAATTAAGTCAATTTTATCGAATGGTACAGCTGTTATTATGTCGTCCATAAATTTTTTTAAAAAGGTACTTTAAAAGATTAATTTGGGAATGATTTCTTCCATTATGTCATCCATAATAATTTGCGCTATTATGGGACTTAGATTGGATCCCATAGGGCAACCATCTGTTTGTAAATAGTATTCATTACGGAAACAGAAGTAGCTACTGTCAAAAATAAATTCCATTATTTTTATGAATTGTTGTTTAGGTATTTTACAGTTGTTTTTGATTTTGTGCCAAAGTTTATTAATGTTGTTTAAAGCTAGATATTTTGGAATATTGGTAAATAGTGATATTGCGTCTAAACTTATTAATACATGATTAGGAGGTAATTGAAAATTATTAATAAAAAGTGCAAATTCAAAGGAGTCTTTAACATTATAAATATTAGTTTTTAAAGATCTTTTTAAAATTTCAGCTATAAATTTTGATAAGTTTTCAGTAGGATTATTGTTTGATGCTACTATTGGTCTTAGTGGGTAATTTAGTTTGTGTATTTTTGGTAAACCGTATAATTTTGGCGATGTACTACTATAATTGTTTAGAATTCTTGCTTCTTGTAATGTGATGGCGTTGGATTGTTTTAGTTCTTTAATTATATTTAATGTTTGTCTTTCAAATTTTTTAGTTGGATCTGTGTTTATTTTTTTGTAGGTTGTTGTGTCATTTATTAGGTTGTAAATTTTATTATTGTAATCTGATTTTGACATTGCGCAAATTATTATGGATGACATAATGGAAGAAATCATTCCCAAATTAATCTTTTAAAGTACCTTTTTAAAAAAATTTATCGACGACATAATAACAGCTGTACCATTCGATAAAATTGACTTAATTTTAGAAAAATTTAATAGTTATAACAATAAAATTCAATTTACAATTGAAACCGAACAAAATTATTCAGTCCCTTTCTTAGATACCTTATTAATAAGAAATAAAGACAACAAAATTATACTAGACTGGTATCAAATATCTACCACTACAAGTAGATACCTAAATTACTACTCTTACCATCCATTGAATATGAAAATAAATTTTATTTTAGGACTAAAAAATAGAATAAAAAACATCAGCCATCAATCCTTATACCAAAAAAACTTAACTAAACTTTATTATATACTAAAAGACAATAGCTATCCTCCTCCTTTAATAAAAAGACTATTATACAACCATACAACAAAATAATTCAAAACACTTCTACTAACACCAATCAAACACCCCAATACAAAATATTTCAATATTTCGATAAATTAACTCCAAAATAGAACATATCTTTAAAAATTTTAACATAAGGCTTGCAAAAAAACCAGATTTAACAATATATAACCTTTTTTCAAAAACCAAAGACAAAACCACACCTTCAGAACAAAGAAACACCATATATCAATTAAACTGTTCAAATTGCCTTAATATTTACATTGGACAAAGTTCGCAGAGTCTCAAACAACGAATCACACAACACAAAAGTGATATACGCATAAAACCAAATGCAACTGCTCTGACTACACACATAACAAAAACAGACCACACTATAGATTTCAACAATCCCAAAATTCTTCATATTGAAAATAAAAAATCTAAACGCGAATTTCTTGAAATGTGTTACATATATCGAAATTCCAATACACAACAAAAAGACAGACATTGGAGACCTGAGCTCTATATATACTTACCTTTTAAACCTAAATAAACCAATAACAAATAACTAAATTACACATAACATCTTCTCACAATCATACACACATACACACAAACTAATAACACAACTAAATAAATTAAACAGATCATCTGCATGCATACTTACAAATTAAACAATAATCAAAATAATATATAACATATCTACATACTAATATACTATCTTAATTACTTAAAACTATATACACAAAATCATTTTTAATATACCAACAAAAATCAACACACAAACAACTGCTTTACAAAAATTAAAAAACCAAGACAGTATACATCAACATCAAAAAAATATTACTGTTTAAAATTCTAAAACACATTTTATACATTTTTAAAAATTTTTATCTTTATATTTAATTATACTACACACCAACACCATCATATTTACTATTATTAATCATCCAATTGACTATTATCTCACTTTAGTAAGTATTAAGTACTATTTATATAATTTTTAGCTATTAGTCAAATCTTGTTCACATAACTAACTCAATGTATTTATTTGTAGTACTCTTGATAATGGAAAAATAAATTTCCGAAAGCTTGAGTTTATAAAAAAGAGAATTCTTCAATTCTGCTGACCTAAAACCCATAAAGTTATATACTATATATATATATATATTACTGTGGATTTATTAAATATTATTATATATTATATATATTAAATAGGGATAAGATTAGGTAAGATAATGTAGGTTTAATTTTTGTGCTTTAATTTAGAACTAGGATAATAATTAATTACTAATAAGAACGAGAACAAATATTATTATAAAAGCTTTTCATATTGGGTGTAGTATAAAAATGAATAATTTGTTAAGCGTTGCATAAGCTAAAACATCTGTGTAACTGTACAAAGTTGAATATTCGAAAACAAGCTACAACGGGTATAAATTTCAAGGAACGTGAAACGAACGTGCAGTAGCTAAACAATTCCAATAAAGCTTTTAAACGTTGAGAATATATTTCTAGGTAAAAGTCGTTAACTGAAAACACACGGCTATAAGAGCAACGGGCGGTTACATGTAGAAAACATCGATAAAATCAAGCGAGAGACGATAGTTAGCGTGTAATAGACACAGAGAGAAGATATCAAATGGTCAGTTGTTGTGACTTTCAAACGTCCGTAAGACGTAGATATTTTTAAAGGCAATAAGCGGGACAAGGATGCAGCGTGTTCGCAGAAGGTATTGATTTTCAAGGCGTACAGAAAAGTAGGAAGAAACAACTCTGAACAATGTGATGATAGAGGGACTACGCAAAGGATAGAAAACATGGGGTAGATAAGGAAACCAGAAACGTAGAAATGACATAGACAACTTAGGTAGGGTATGAAAACGAGGCTAGAGGATATTAGCATGATTTTAGTTGTTTGGGGCTGATAGAAGAGTTAAGAATTCAGAGAAAATTAAGACGGTTGGCAAATTTAACGACTTTTTCAGAGTAAAGCAGTGTTTGCATTTCAAAATTCTAGGTTTTCGACGACGGTTGTTATTGTTTACGTTAATTTTGGGAATTGGGCAGCCGTTGGGTAAAAGTTTCGAAGAATGATTGTGAAGGATACGTGCAACTTGAGAGGGGTTTTGGTTATATAAAAGCGCTGGAGATGGTATGGGCTCTCTTAGTTTTCCGATTCTGTTGAATATTTCATCGTAGCTTCAAACTACGCGACTATTGAAGTCCAAGATATTTACAAGTGTTTAAATGCATAAGTTTGTGCGATTTAAAACAGAGTGAATCGTATAAAATTATTTTGATTTAATTGAAGCAAGATGAATTGTAAGTAGCAACTTATTTGTAAATTGGATGAGGGTGCTTGTTGCACTTGCGTGAAAGAAGCGATTGTTGATGGATCTGTAGCGGCAGTCCTGATGATATTTGGAATATGGTAATTTGGATGCCGAGCGAGTTCGAGAGATAATTGCTGTTAATATTGGAAGGTAACAATGTGGAGTGATCCAGATACAAGCAGTCGGTAGAGGAATGCATCTTTAGAGGTGATGATCTGGATGAAAAATACTCTCCACGTAATAAATTTTTTTTAAACTATTGTGGTGGTGCTTATTTGTTGTTTTAAACTATTAGTAATTTTGGATTATATATTGTGATGAATTTATGAACAGAAAATTAATTGATTTACCTTTGTAAAGGAAATATTTAAAATCTGAGAATGTAAATAGATGTAGGGTAACTGTACCAGTAATTACCACTGCTCCAATAATTGCCACATGAATGTTAAAGAAAGAAAAACAAGAAACCTGTAATCAATTTTTAAAATGTGGGTACATTAAAAAGTAGATTCCATATCTACAGACAATTTGTCATCATATAACTTTCCAACAGATGTCAGCGTTGTTTAGCATTTATATTCCTTCTTTCTGTATGCCAACATTACCAGCTGAACCTTGTTTAGGTTATGACTATTGTAGCATGTGCAGTGTGAATTTGTGTCGATTAATAATTTTAAAAAACGGTGTTTTCCCTATTTGGTTTGACCAACATCAAGTTAAAAGTGTGTCAAAGTCATTGTGAGGTATGTTTTTCGTGTTTTTCACAAAAATGTATAAAAAACATAAACAGGCAACCACTGGTACAAATAATCTGCTTGGACCAATAATTGCCTAGTATGGCAATTACTAGTACTTCTATCATATTTCTATTTGATTGGATTTTTTTGGTTAGGTAGCTAATATTTCAAGAAATACTTTGTAATATAAAGCAATAATGCAATTGATGGAATTTTTCCAATAAATGCCATGTGTGGCAATTACTAGTTGAAATATGGCAATTATTAGTTTAAAATGTGGAGGTTATTGAAAATTTATATTGTTTCAGGAATATTTCAACCATGACCAATTCGATACTCTCAAGAGGATATGCAAAAGGCCATTGATGAAGTACACCAGGGTCAATCAGCTTATTCTGTTGCTTTAAAAAGAAATATTCCTAGAAGAACTTTAGAAAATAAAGTGAAAGGTATTACACCTTCAGTACGTAAAATGGGACCTAAAACTATATTGACCGTTGAAGAAGAAAATCGTTTCGTTGACTGAATAATAAAAATACCTAGAATGGGATTTCCTCTGGTAGAAGATGACATTTTGTGTACTCTAAAAAGAGTTATGATTGCATCAAAAAGAGTTAATCCTTTCAATCACAATAAACCTGGTCGAAAGAGGTTTACATTATTCATGAGACGACATCAAAAAGCTCTTTCTAAACTAACACCTTAATCTTTGACCAGCAGTAGAGCAGCTGTAACAGAACAGCGCAGCGAAATATCAAAACAAATATCAAACAAAATGATGGCGGCGGCGAAAATCAACTGGGGTTTCAGGGGCGAATCGCTGAGGATGATTTATGCCGGAGCAATTGAGCCGGCTATGCTGTACGCAGCTTCTGTATGGTCGGAAGGTTGTAAAGTCCGGGAGATGCGTCAATTGACTAGCGTACAACGCATAACCGTTGTGAAAGCGGCCAGGGCGTACAGGACCACCTCCACGGAGGCGGTCCTGGTGATCAGTAGGACTGTTCCTATCGAATATGCCGTTTGGGAAATTAGAGATAGGAGATTATAAATATAGGGAAAGGGCGCGAAATTATCGAAGATATTCATCTTGGTAATAGGAAGGTAGAACGAAAGATCGTTGTATCGGAGTTGGGACACCCGGCCGATATTAGAGGAATCGAGTTTGTAGAAGGCGATGGGGACGCGACGGGTATCAGAATTTCTACGGACGGCTCACGCATGGGCAAGCAGGTTCGGCGTTTGTCGTGTATATGCAGGAAAGGGAGGTGTTTCGGTTTCAAACCAAAGTCGCAAACTGGAGCACTATTTTCCAGTGCGAATTGGTAGCCATACGAGAGGCAATCGATTACGTAATAAACCACGTGGGCAGAGATGAATATTATATAATCAGCGACAGTAAATCAGCGCTGACAGCTTTAACAAACATGAACACCTCGACAGACCTCCAGGCGGACGTCTGGAGGATAGCGCATACGGCGCTCGAGTTTCGACGTTTAAAGTTCTGTTGGGTTAGGTCGCACGATGGTAACGTAGGGAATGATAGGGCTGACGAATTAGCTAAAGAGGCCGCGACGGGTGACTGAATATCACATTCGTCGATACCGAGGTCCCATATTAAAAGGAAACTGCGCGAAAAGTCAATTCAATAATGGGAAGAGAGGTGGAACAACGCTGCCACGGGCAGGTTGACCTGCAAATTCATACCGAGCATAGAAGCTAGAGGTAGGATCGAGGTTAAGCTCGATCACAAAATGGTGCAGTTGATAACAGGGCACGGCGCCCTGAAGGCGTATTTACAGAGGTTCGTCTTAACTAACAGCGACCGGTGCGAATGTGGCGAGGACGCGGAAAGCGCAGAGCACGTGCTCTTCGATTGCCCGTTTGAGGCGAGAAATGGAGGGTTGGCTGATAGCAAACTAGCTTTCCCTTGTCTGGCATGGCCAAAGAGCCTAGAGGAAGTCAGGGAAGTCGTCGACCAGAAGGCGTTCTGGATAGCCTTAAAAGAATTTGCGGGAAGGGTCGCGAGATTAGACAATGACAACCGCGTGTAAAATTCGGTGGGGTTGGTGGGAGAAGTGGAAAATTTTAGATTGACTTGGCGTGAGTAAGGATACGAGCATAGATATAACCAAAACCTGATATTAATAAAAAAAAACACACACACATGATAATTATACCCAAATCTCCAATATACACGAGAAACCCCCACACCATTAATACAATCACTGCCTATCTTCATAATTATGTGCAGAAAATCGGGAAATCGGGAATAAATAATAACAAATAAATCAGAAACCTTCATTAAATTAAATCAATAAAATAAACAAAGATAATAAAATAGAGTGAAACCGCGCATCCCCCCAGGACTTGAAAGTGAAGTGATAGTGATTGTGATCCCCCCAAGACATTTAGTGCATACCTACCAGGACTTTAGCAGTGCACCCCATCTTCCCCTTAGAAGTAAGTTACAGTTAGATGTAGGCAGACGACCAGATCTTCGGATGCTGGAGAATTTTATTATCGAGGTAAGACTTAAATTGTGGCGACTGTACTCGCACAAGCATTGATTTACATTAATAAGTAGTTTTTGAAATAATTTAACAAGCACGTTTTGTGTATAATGGCGCTAGCCGACATGATGCTTGTGCGAGTGCACCTGATAAATAGGGTGATGCTTTTGCTATTTTGTGCACTGCTATATATGCTTAACGCTTATTAGACATTTATTTATATATTTATACAATTATATTTATTTATATTTATTAGCATGTATTGTAGTATTTTGTGGCATATTTGTTTTGTTTGACGTTCTGTCGCCATTTTGGTTGCAGTATATATTTGGGAAGGAAGAGTAGAATTGTGAAGATTGTAATCATAATATAAATCAGTTAGGGAATGATAGGGAAAGCTAGGGATGGATTTAAATTAGTTAGCTAGATTTGGATAGTTTTAAGACGACCCTTCAGGTCGCACTGGTAAGCAGAGCCGGCGTCTGCTATCCGATATTACGGATCCCTCCCCCTCTCATTTTTGCTTGTGTCTTGTTGATCGGGTACACTCCAAGGTCAGCGCTAGGGATACCATTATTTAAACCCTGTTTTTAGTTTTGGTTTTAGTTTTTGTTTCAGTTTGTCAGATTTTTGGGTTTGTTAGCTTGTTAGTTTGTTAGGTTTGTTAGATTTTAAGTTTGTTAGATTTTTATTTAGATTTTAATTTAGGGTGGATTAATTATGAAGTTAGGATTAATAAGAAGCACGGTTATTTTCGCGTTTAAACCCAATGTAGTACCTCCGGGTGGAGCATTGGGGACGTGGCCGCAAGTATAGCGGCCCTTATTCAAATTATAATAATGTAACAGAACAGCCAGTTAGGGAATGATAGGGAACGTTAGGGACAAATTTAGGATAAAATACTTAGATCAGGGAGGACGAATTTGTAAATTTATAGAGCAGGCAAAATAGCTGGATTCACTATTAATACTTTTGGCAATTGCTTAGAAAATTTGAATCCATTTTAAATTAATTAGCTAGATTTGGTTATTTTTAAGTCGACCCTTCAGGTCGCACTGGTAAGCAGAGCCGGCGTCTGCTATCCGATATTACGGATCCCTCCCCCTTTCATTTTTGCTTGTGTCTTGTTGATCGGGCACACTCCAAAGTCAACGCTAGGGATACCATTATTTAAACCCTGTTTCTATTTTTGTTTCAGTTTGTTAGATTTTTATTTATTTTTAATTAGGGTGGATTAATTATGAAGTTAGGATTAATAAGAAGCATGTTTATTTTCGCGTTTAAACCCAATGTGGTACCTCCGGGTGTAGCATTGGGGACGTGGCCTCAAGTACAGCGGCCCTAATTCAAATTATAATGTAACAGAACAGCAAATAAGAAATTGGTTTTTAGAAGTTGAAACTTATTTAAAAAGTAAAGATCTATGGGGAATTCTATCAGACCCATCGTGTATTTTTAACACTGACGAATCAGCATTTCAAATATGCCCAAAAACAGGAAAAATTATCGCACCACGTGGTGAGAAAAATGTGTATGAGCTGTGTAAAGGGTCTGAAAAAGAATCAATCACTGTGTCAATTACTATATCTGCTGACGGGAAAGTGCTTCCTCCTCTGATAGTATATGCATACAAAAGAATACCTTCAGAGATTGTACAGAATATGCCTGATGACTGGGCTGTGGGAAAAGCTGAGAGTGGTTGGATGACAGGAGAATCATTCTTTGAGTACATCACAAATGTGTTTTATCCAAGGTTAATAAACCAAGGTTTTTGGAGGGCCACAAGTCACACTTGACTATGCATGTTAGTGACTTTTTTGAGAAACATAAAATTATTGTTGTAGCGTTGTACCCAAATACAACACATATTATTCAGCCGTGTGATGTAAGTTTTTTCAAACCCTTGAAATCGTCTTGGAGAAAAACGGTGCATGATTGGAAATTTGCTCATAATGAGGATATAATAAATAAAGTCGACTTTCCATTATTATTTCGAGATGCATTAGAGGTGGCTAAAACTGAAACTATAAAAAATGGGTTTTTAAGATGTGGTATATTTCCATGGGAACCAAATAATGTTGATTATTCAAAATGTATAAAACAACAAAACCGAAAGCCCAGAAATGAAAATATAGAAGAAAACATGAAAAAAATAAAACAATTTAAAACTCTGTCAAAATGTACTCTCTGACTATATCCCATCAGCAGTCAACAATCGATTTAGAAAAAATTACAACACTAATAAAGATAAATGAATAGACGATGAGAAACATATTGAGTTGTATAAAATATGGTGTTGTTTGGAAACTGATATTGTGAACTTCGAAACAAACTTAGATAAGGGGTTTGAACGCCAGCAACCGGCTGTTACAAAGATTGATGAAAACGAAACACTTTTTGATTCAACTATGGTTTCTGAAACACTTCATGTTCCTGAGCTTTCCACTGATTTTGCAGATATTAGCATAATAGAAAACAATTTTCAAAAGCACATCAGTATAAAAAACACTTGTTTACTAGAAGATAGCTGTCCTAGTTCTAGTAAATCAAAAAATCCTTCCAAGCAACAGAATAATTTTACAGCTGCTAGCACTGAAAACACTCCTCCAAATGAACAATTAACAAGGATTTTATCAATAGATGACACCAGCGTCGATTTACCTTTAAAAAGGCTTTATTTTGGCCTACAGCAAAAACTACAACTGTAAAAAAAAACTCATTGAAAAAACACCCTCTGTAGTTACCTCCAAGGAATGGAAAAAACATTTTAATAAAAAAGAAATGAAAAAATTAAAATAGAAAGACAAAAACAGGAAAGGAAAATGAAACGGGAAATAAACAAAAAGTTGAAAGAAGAACTTCGAAATAAGAAACAAAAACAGAAAAAAGTGGAAGCAGAGTCATCAGAAGATTCTGAATCTGTACCTTATGAAGAGTCATCAGACAACATGAATTTTTCTGGTGATGATGCTGAAGCAGAAATTACAACCACAGCCAAAACTACACCCTCAATAAATATTGTTGTGGAAACCTACTACAGTGTTTATTATGATGAGCAGTATTTTGTCGGCCGAGTACGACAAATTGATGAAGACAAAGTAAAAGTAAAATTTCTGAAGGAAGTTGGAGAGAACAACTTTATTTGGCCTCACAATGAAGATTTAGATATAGTAAATGAAAGGTTTATTTTCTATGGTCCAATAACTTTATTTGGAAATGAACCATTTTATATAGAAAATAATACTTTGAGAAAAATAAAAAGTTCATACTGTGCTTTTAAATTAATAAAGTCTTGTTAATACTCGCTTTGTAAGTTTTCACCCTAATATAATTCTTGTATACCATAAAAACCAATATTATTTCGCATATTTTTTACTTTTGTATATTGGCAATTATTGGTAATAGAAGCTGGCAATCAAGGCCGCGCCGTCCATAAGGACAACAAGGGCAAAAACCCACGGCGCCAAGAGTCCAAAGGCGCTGTGAGGCGCCTCACGATAATATTTAAAACTTACCAAAATTCTTATTTTTGTTTGAGACACGAGACTTCCCAAAGGTCCCCTGTACGTTTACACGCGCATTCGCTATGAATAACTAATTAAATTCCATTAATTATCGGAACATCGATGTTTTGTATCAGATGTTCTCAACCGATGATGATCTACAATATTAGGGCGACACTCCAATATCGCGATGTTGCGCTAGTTGCACAATTTTATTTTTATTATGTTTATGTATTCGATAATTATCGGTTATCGATGTTTTGCCGTAACATTGCTCGCTCTCATCCCTATATGTTGACTAGAACGCAGAAAGCGAGTTTATTCTTGTTTCTGCAAGTTTTCCCGTTCATTCCTTCCTGTTGAATCTTGAGTCTTGAATCTTTATAAATACCGCCGCGCTTTTAAAAACAATTCATTTAACATTGGGTATCGAAGTGTCGTAAAGACTGTAAATTGTGCACCTGAATTAAAAAAGTTAAGTGTTCTTCGATGTTTTACATTATTAGAGGATTCAAGGTAAAAGGTAAGTTTCTAACTTTACTCTTTACTTTACAATTAGATAGAAGTAGGGTAAAATCAAGAATCCTGCCGCCACATTTGCTCCCAAAACCCACATTTGCTCCCACATCTGAACCAAATAGTTTTCTTTGTCTAACCAATGCATCTTTCGAGATAATCCTATCTTGTTTGGTATCAATTAATATTAGATTTTTCTCAGCTACCCGAATCTTTAGGAATTTTTCAGATATCATCACCCCCAAGGCAGCTACCCCTACCCCAATTTTAAGATTTCTTACCTGTAGCGACTTTTGAGCGTTCTTATAAATTTTTTTAGTCATGCGATACATCTTGTTAGTCTAGAATTTTACGCAGAATTCGAATCTGTAAACAGATTTGAAATCGGACCACGCCCTGCAAAGTTATACCCCTTTAAAATCCGGAACCTCTAAATTTTGCTCTTTGCTCTATAAGCAAACCTAACAAATAGTTTTCTTCGTCTAGCCATTGCATCTTTCGAGATAATCCTACGTTGTTTGGTATCAATTAACATTAGATTTTTCTCAGCTACCCGAATCTCTAGGAATTTTTCAGATAGCATCACCCCCCCAAGGGACCTACCCTGATTTTAAGATTTCTTACCTGTAGCGACTTTT